>PVJD01003450.1:0-163069 GCA_004026545.1 Mormoops blainvillei | reverse complement strand
TTCAGGCGATGCCTGCATATCATGCAAAATCACCTGAAAATGAAGCTGGAGCTTTTTTATTCATAGTCAGCTGCTCATAGGACACTCTACATGAGAACAGGTATGCACTGAAAGAAGGAAATGAAGCAGGAATAGGACTCACTAGCATCTGGGTCACTTCTTCATTCAACCTACTTATACCTTCCTGCCCCTTCCATTGTTCGGCCCTGCCTGGGCCTAACTTCATATATACCATTTCTACTTGTTGATGGAGTGCTGCCTGCATGTCCAGCTTTCTGTCTTGGTGGATCAGAGAGCATCCAGTTTATGATGTACAGCTAAGGTTCCCCGGTACTTTGGGGGTCCATAGTAAGCTCTGAAATAAGCCAGAAGTTCTTTCTCAAAAGGAGAATCATGATTCACGGAGGGTGCACCGCTTTGCTCCAAAATCCAAAGATTCTTCACTGTGATTTACATATTTGGGCCACCTAAAACCTCTGTACAGAATCAGTACGTGCAATATCAAATATGTTGGGTTATATTGTGCTAATGACATAGCAACTTGCACAGTAGCCTATACCTGTTGCAGAGCCTTGATTTTTTATTGTTACTCTGGGCTCCATTACAAATTGGCAGCTTTGGGAGTTATTTGCAAAAATAAGTCTGAGTGACATTCCCAGAGGAGGTGCTTATTGCCTTCAAAATCCAAAGAGATCTACTGGGAATCATGGCCCCTCTAAGTGATGGTAGAAGCTACATGCAGAACTTGTCTTTCACCTTGGAAGGAGCACCATGACATACTCGAAGTCACTAGATCTTTTAGAAATTTCACCAAATTTGTAGACTCCAGGATTTTTTGTGATATTTATTTCCTATCCCCTGGCCTTAGTAATTTCAACTTGCTATTTACTGGGTCTAATTAGCATAACATCAACTACATAATATAATGCAGGAGCTCCCAGCCCCCAGGCCACAGACCTGTACTGGCTAATAGTCTGCTGGGAACCAGACCAGGATGCAAGGAAGCTCGCCTGAGCTCTGCCTCCTGTCTCTGTCCCTTCCCCGCCACCCCACCAGGTCCCAGCAGGAGGTGAGAGACAGAGAGCAAGTGAAGGTTGCCTCAGCTCTGCCTCCTGGCTGATTCCCTCCACCTCCTATATCCTCATTGCCCTCCCCCCCACCCCTGGGTCCATGGAAAAACCGGTCCTATTTTCCAAAAAGGTTGGTGACAGCTGAGTTAATAGATCAGCTTGATGTCCTATGAAAGAGAAAAATGACTATGGTCCAATGGACAAGAATATAACAGAGTTGGAGAGTTGATAAAGCCTGGTGTTGGAATAGTGACTGGTCCTGTCAGTTGGAAGTAATCCACTCCTATTATCTTTGGTAACACATGTATAGAGAAAATCATTCACCAGATGGGTGACTGCATGCCAGATGTTAAGGGGATATGTTGGTTTGATCCAACAAGGAAACCTCATCTGCAGGAGCAGCTGTAATCGCAGTCACCACCTGAATAAGTTACAACAATCCACCTCTGCTCTCTAAGAACAATCTTTTCCACAGGCCAAACAGATTAATTGAATGGAGACATGACAGGGATGACTACTACTACTTGGTCATGGCACAGCCTCTACAATCCTGTAGGAATGTGGTTTTATTTGGGGTATAGTCTTTTCAAAGGAAGAGGCCACTCTAGTTGCTTCCATTTGGTCTTCCCTACAAAAACAACCCATAGTCCATGTATCAGGGAACTGATGTGGTGATCTTGAAAGTCGCTGAGCATGACTGTTTCAATTATACATTCTGGGGCTGGGGAAGTAACCACAGGGTAGATTAGGGAAGGAACTGGACCCACTGTGAGACAGACCTCAGCCCAAACTCCAGTGACCACTTGACCTCCATAAAGTCACTACTGTAATGGGGTAAGAGTGAATTTTAGTAATAACTAAAAAAGGATTATCTTCCTTTTATCCTAGAAAGTAACCACAGTTCTCTTGGTGGAAGGCTAAGAGTAAGATAAACAATAAAATTTTTGACAGTATAGTGAGGTCCTTCCTCAATGGGAACTTGCCTCCACTTTATTCAAGAAACTGTTTGTGAACTGGCTCGAACAATTAAAATTAGAAGTGAATTTGTCAAGGTTGCAAGGTAAAAGGATAGCATATAAAAATTAATTATATCAAAATATTTTAGCAATAAAACAGTTTAAAATTATTCTCATTTTCTTAAGATCCATTCACACGCTTTTCTCCCAGGGTTTGTTGATATAAATTGGCAAAACCACACAATTCTTTTGGCATATATAATACCTCTTACATTCTTTTATCTCACTCTCTGGGCCTTGTTGGACTTCAGCCCACTTATAGGTAAACAGGGAAGGAGGGCACAGGAGAGGCAGTTACTCAGGAGAAGCAGCAGTGCCTTGTGGGGCAACTACCATAGTAGAGGGCACTACAAGTCTTTCGGGGGCTGATTAATTTGTATGGTATATAACCATCTGTAGGAACAGATTTTGAGTTTGATTTTCAGAAATGTCAGCCCTGTGACTATAGAGTAAAAAAGGTTGTTTTAGGGCTATCACAGATGTTTTAAGCTCTTTTATGAGCTAGTAATTAAAAAAACACTGAACTCATTATTTTCCTGTAAGTTTCCAACATCCCTAGAATCAACCACTTATCCTATCATATTCCTTATTTTTATGCACACACAAATATTCTGTAACAGCAAACACCTGTCAACCAAAAACTTGTCTTCAATAGGCACTTGATTGTAGTGTCTACAAGTAATAATTTTCATACCTACATTGCCATTGAATTCCATGAGCTAGCAGTGTCTCCTTTACCTATGTATAAATAGTCATTAATGTCTAAGTTTAATCTGGTCAGAGCATCAATTCCAAACAACCCAGAAACAATTCATAGAATTCATGCTTAAGATTCTGCCCATATGGAACTACTCTTATTAACAAATTCTGGATCAAAGAATCAAACAGCTAGAACAATTTGACCATATGCATCTGTGAGAGTTGGTTAAACAGTCTCTGTTATGCTTTTGTCATCAAACATAAGTCTACAAGACAGATAAAAAGGAAGATAAACGTAAAATGGAGGACAAAGACAATTGGAACCCATAAGTAACAAAATCTGTGTTAGTTACTTATTGATGCATAGAAAACTACCCAAAACTTAATGATTCAAAGCAAAGTGGATAATTGTGTATTACTGCACAAAGTTTCTGTGAGCCAGGAATTCCAGGCAACCTGGCTGGTTGGACTGGGGGTGTGACCCGGTGTGGATGGAGGCCTCTGTCACCTGAAGGTCTGACTGGGGCTGTGGTACCAACTTCCATGATGGCTCACATGTATGGCTTAGTTCTCAGCTGTTGGAAAGAAAACCTATTTCCCCACCACATGATTCTCTTCACAGGGTTGCTTGTGGGACCTTATAATATATCAGCTGGCTTTACCTAGAATGAGTAATTCAAGAGAGAGAGCCAGGAAAAAGTCAAAAATGCCTTGTATGACTTGGTTTCTGAAGACACGCATCATCACTTCTTCCATTTTCTATTTTTTAGAAGCAAGAATATTAGTCCTGCTCGCACTGAAGGGGAGTAGAATTAAACTCTTACTTTTTAAAAAAATTATTATTATTTTATTTTTTAAATTTATTTATTTTTAGAGGGAGGCTAAGAGAGGAAGAAAAACGGGAGAGAAACATTGATCAGTTGCCTCTCACTTGCACCCTAACCAGGGACCGAAAGAGCAAGCCAGGAACATGCCCTGACTGGGAATCAAACGGGCGACCTTCCGCTTTGTGGGACTCCACCCAACCAACCGAGTGACGGCAGTCGGGTCCTGGCTCTTACTTTTGAAGAGAAGAGTTTAAAAGAATTTGTGAATTTTTTTTAAATCATAACTTAAACTTACCAATTATTCCACTCTTATGTATTTATTGACATGAAGGAAAGCGTATGCACACAAAAAAGGATTTATAAATAATTTCCATCGCCATGAGAAGAACCCGATCTGGTTTGCATGCTGGTCTAAAGACGGGGGGTCATATGGAGCAGACCTGATTCCAGCCTGCAGCTTAGGGGCCAAGCTAGCCAAGCCCAGGTGAAATCAGCCAGCCTTCATCTGCTCTGCAGATAGAAGAGTGAGAATAATTGTTGTTTTTTAAGTCTCTGCATTTGGGATAGTTTGTTACATAACATTGTTGTGACAACAACTAAACAAATTGCTGAAGTAATTATTTCCTGCATTATCACTCTGTAGGGAAGTGCTTACATAAGAAATGCTTCATTATGTGTTGTGAGAGGAAATTAGCAGCCATAAACCATGCCTTACAGGGCCTTCACTAGTAGAAATTTATAACAAGTGCATGGGCAGGTGCATAGCAGGTATGAAGCTAATGATACAGACACATGGAATATGTTCCTAGGTAACACAATAAGGCACTTGCTTCACTGCAAACTAAAGTCGCCATCTGATAAGATTTGGCTGAATTTAAAAACAACCTGTAATCAGTTTGGGGATGGTTTAAGTAAGAGTGAATGGATAGCCTCCCAATGTGCCTTCATTATGATTTTATAATTCTTTGTCTATGTTGCCACTGAAACCAAGACAGGCTGCCTAAGGAAGTGCAATATTAACTTACATTCAACTACATGAGCCACAATGGCCAAGATGAGTCAAAATTGGAGGTGACTCTTTGAGGTGGTTTAGAGAGAAGGGGAAAGAAAAGTTTTGATTTTGATTCCTCTCTAACTACTCATCCAATGACATGTAGTTAGCCCTTCAAATTAATTTTGAACATTTTTTTCTATTATTTTATACTTGCATCCTCTTTCTATGACTTTTCTTTCTTTTTTCTAAGATAGGATGCTGGAAATAGACTATGGACTGAAAAATTGCAAGGCATGTTTCCCTCTCATTATCCATTGAAACCAACCATCATTTGAAGGTTTTTAAAGGGTCTGTGAGCGATCATGACCTCAGCCTATAGGCATCACCTCCATGGCATGTCCGTCTAAGTGGCTCAGGCAGGACAGCTGGAGTCCAACAGGCTTCTTCTCCACAAAGGCAATCATTCATCACCACCGACAGGCTCACAGCCAACTGGTTGAAAATAAATAGGGCATTTTTACTGGATAACAATGGTTGGCCTTTATACCTCAGCCCTTTAGTCAATTTGAGGGGGAAAAAAAGATTAAAATAAAAATGTTCTCAGTGCTTTGCGGTTCACATCTCCAATTGGGAATTCAACTGAAGGTCTCCTGAGAAGAGAAGGTCACCCTGTTCATCAATCCTTTGACCAGGGGAGGAATTAAATCATGAACTGCAAGACCTAGGCAGGGCTAGATCCTGGGCAAGATGACGAAGTTGAATTTTACTGCCCTTCTCCCTGACTTTTTAGTGTCTGCTGCTCCTGCCCTTTCACCCCCATCACTCCTGGTGCCCTTGTACACCCCCATGACTGCACGCGCGCCCCTTTTTAGCAGGCATAAGGCAAGCTTCCCCATTTCTAAGGCTCCTTCCATGCCAATGCATCTGTGAGGTCACTTTTTCCTACTTCGTCTTTATCGAAAGTTTGATTGAAAGGTTTTTTTTAATCAACTGGTACGTATAATTTACAAATTCAAATACGCATTTATTTTATCTCTAAATAAATGCATATATGTGATATAGAGAAAAGAATAGCTCGGAAATCAGAACTGGGTTTAAATCTGTGTTTTAATAATCCATCAATATGTAATTTTGAACAAAGGTCTTAATTTTTTTGAACCATGTCTAAAAATGGAAATAATATCTACTTTATAAGGTTACTATGAATATTAAAATTGATACCATATAAAGCGCCCAATAATGAGTACAGTATTTACATATCTTAGTAACTGTATATTATTACAAGTCAAATATAAATCTGCAGCTTATCTGATAATTAAGAGCTAAATAAGGTCACATTTCTAGACACTTCAAGGGTAAATATCTCTTCAAGTTTTGTATGAATTCCTAAAAGGCATATACACTCATGATTTCCTGCCTGTTCCAAGCCCTCCCTCTACTAAAATAAGTCAGTTTATAACTTGTTGTGCATCACAGAAAAGCTTTTTCATTTGCATGCCATATGCATATGTATAAAGCTTGCAAAAAACTGGAATGGATAACAACTTTGAATACTTGGTGAGACAATGAGGTTTTTTAATCCCCCAAATATAGACAATTTCAATTAAATTTTAGGTTAAAATTCTTGAGCCAACCACTATGATGTTCTGCTGTCTTGGTGCTCTCTTTATCTACAGTCAGATTCTCCTGTATTTCCAAGATAAAACCATTAAAATTTGGGTGAGCTTATTCACTAATATTTGTTCAGGGTCTCAGTTTCTTTCCCAACGTTTTACTCAGGTATTTCCTTAAATAACGATTATTTCTAGCAAAAGAAAAAGGGAACTGCTTAGGGAAAGTTAACTTTTTGGAAATCCTATTATGTCATTAATTCTTTAAAATTTAATCACTTTAAAAACAATTTCCTGGTACCGGGGGGCATACTAGAAACATCAGGGGGAACACTTTGTAAAGTATATGATTATCTAACCACTATGCTATATACCTGAAATTAATATAAAATAATATTAAATGTAAACTGTAATTGAAAAAAAAATTAAAGAATAGTTTCCTTGTCTTTCTTTTTTTAAACTATTCTACCCACTCATAATAGCAGAGGGTCTTGAATTCAGTAGATGCCCAAATTTTAAATACAAGCAGTGGAACAGTAAATTATTTGGTGAAAAGTAGCCTTCACAGACCCTTCAAATCATATCGCATAGGTGGTTGACTGCTTCCAGTCACAGAGCTACAAGCCGGTCTTGTCTCCTTAAGGAGGACACCCATAAGCTTCGTCTTATCACTGTCACAACCTTCACCTTGACACTTGTTCTTTCTGCTTTGTTTTATTTCACTAAGCCATTTTGGCTCCCCTTTTTGTCCCTCAACTTGACATGTATGAAGGTTTTTGATCTCTCTGGGAGTCGGTTGAAGTGTATATGCATATACACATATGCACACATATTAATATTTGTATACGTACATCTCACATACACGCTTGTATACGATATAGCGTATTATGTTATTATATTACATTATATTATTCAGATTCATATTAAAAGGGCATTTTGAGTCTGAGTTCTGGCTCAACTTCCTCAAGGCACCGGGATAAGAATTCTAAAACATGAGTTTAGATAATTAAAAATAATTCTTAAAAAAGCAACACAATACTTTAAAAAAGAACTTTTGTATCACAAATAATGAAAGGCAAACAAATTATTGTTTGGAACACTGAAAATGAAGGACTACAGTTGGACAAGAGATGCCTTATTAGCATTTTATAAACCTTTGAATTGCAATTTTTAAATGTGTATCTTTGAAGATATTTGCAAATCCCTTCAATGTTACATAACCTTAGCTAATGCATGCATTAAAGTTTGCTCAAATGTATTTCTTCAACTCCTAATTAAATTTTCAGTGTAATAAATGATAGGAGACCCTTCTCAGCTCTGCTGATTTTATAAGCTCTAAGTTAAAACCACTATCATTTTTGCCTTATGCTTATTAAGGTCATGACAAATTGACTATCATAAAATATAATTCAATTAAAATAATGAAACAATATATTTGAACAAATCACATTTTAGGTCTACAACATAATATATTGGTGGAATTAAATTTCTAAATTGAAATTCCTTTTTACCCAAAATGTATGTACTACTCAGTATATCTGGAAAAAATTATCATAAACCAACAGAAGGGTTTTGTTTTTCTTCCATTACATGTCTATTGTCTTTTCCTATCATTAATACTGTTTTAGCAAAGTATGAATCATGTATAAATCCTACAGGGACTAGTTTTTAAATAAAGTTAATATGACTACATTTTCTATCTAAATGCAATTTTAATATTAGAACCAAAATTGAGAGGAAAACATTATGAAAATAATGAAAGAAAATTATAAGCCAATATCCCTGATGTACATAAATGCTAAAACCCTCAACGAAATATTAGCAAACTGAATAACTGAATATAGCAATGCATCACAAAGATCACACACCAGGATCAAGTGGGATTCATTCCAGAGATGCAAGGTAGGTACAACATTTGCAAATCAATAAATGTGATTCACCATCTAAACAAAATGAAGGATAAAAACCACATGATCATATCAGTAGATGCAGAAAAAGGCATTTGATAAAATCCAGCACCCATTTATGATAAAAACTCTCAGCAAAGTGGGATTAGAGTCAACATACCTAAACATAATAAATCCCATATATGACAAACCCACTGCCAGCATCATACTCAAAGGGGAAAATCTACAAGTGTTCCCTGTAAGATTGGGAAGACAGGGATGTCCACTTTCACCTCTCTATTCAACGTAGTACTAGAAGTCTTAGCCACAGCAGTGAGATAAGAAGAAATGAAACACATTTAAATTGTAAAGGAAGCAGTAACGCTGTCTTTATTTGTAGATCATGATACTATACACAGAGAACCCCGAAGGTTTCACTAAGAATCTACTAGAACTGATAAATGAATTCAGCAAAGCAGCATGATACAAAATTAATATCCAGAAATCAGTTGCATTTTTATATTTCAATAACAAACAGAAAGGGAAATTAAGAAAACAATACAATTCACAATTGCTTAAAGAATAATAAAATACCTAGGAATAAACCTAACCAAGGATGTAAAAGACCTATACTCAGAAAATTGTAAGACACTGAAGAAAGAAATTGAAGAAGATACAAATAAGTGAAAGCACATACAATGTTCATGGATAGGGAGAGTTAACATCATTAAAACGTCCATACTACCCAAAGCAAACTACAGATTCAGCACAATTCCTATCAATTCCAATGACATATTTCACAGAAATAGAACAAATAATTCAAAAATTTATATGGAACCACAAAAGGCCCTGCATAGCAACAGTGATCCTGAGAAAGAGGAACAAAGTTGGAGGAATCATGCTACCTAATATCAAACTACTATAAGTCCATAGTAATCAAAACAGCATGATACTGGCATAAAAACAGACACAGAGATCAACAGAACAGAGTAGAAAGCCCAGGAAAAAAACGGTACCTTTATACTCAATATTTTTGACAGGGAGGCAATAACATACAATTGACTAAAGATAGTCCATTCAATAAATGGTGTTGGGAAAATTAGACAGATACGTGCAGTAAAATAAAACTATACCATCTTCTTATACCACACATGAGAATAAGTTCAAAAAAAATCAAAGACTTAAATGTTAGACCTAAAACCTTAAATATCATAGAAGAAAACACAGGCAACAAAATCTCAGACATTCTTTGTAGCAATATTTTATGAGATATATCTACCCAGGCAAGGGAAACAAAAGAAAAAATAAACAAATGGGACTATATCAAACTAAAAAGTCATTGTGTGGCAAAGGAAATCATCAACAAAATAAAAAGACAACCCACAGAATGGGAGAATGGGAGATGTATCATATTTGCTGATACATCTAATAAGAAGCTAATATCCAAAATTTATAAAGACCTTACAAAACTCAACACCAAAAAACAAGCCCAAATAAAAATGGGCAAAGGACCTGAATAGACACTCCTCCCAAGTGGACATACCGATGATGGCCAATAGAAACATGAAAAGATGCTCAACATCACTAATCATCAGAGAAATACAAATTAAAACCACAATGAGATATCCTCTCACACCTGTCAGAATGGCTATCATTAATAAATCCACAGACAAGTGCTGGCAAGGATGTGGAGAAAGGGGAACACTTTTGCAGTGTTGGTGGGAATGCAGACTGGTGCAGCCATGGTAGAAAGCAGTGTAGAGATATCTCAAAAAATTAAAAATGTATCTACCTTTTGACTCAGTGGTCCCACTTCTGGGAATATATCCAAGGAAACCAAAAACTCTAATGCAGTAGAACATAAGCACCCCTGTGTTCATTGCAGCATTATTTACAATTACCAACATAGGGAAACAGCCCAAGTGTCCATCAACATGGATAAAACAACTATGGGACATTCAAACAATGGAGTACTACTCTACTGTAAAAAAGAAGACAATTTTACCCTTTCCAACAGTATGGATGGTCCTGGAGAACATTATGCTAAGTGAAATAAGCCAGTCAGAGAAAGAGAAAATACCATATGATTTCATTCCTATGTGGAATCTGATGACAAACTGGACTAACAAGGACAATGGGGACAGACTCATAGATGGAGAGCAGGATGACTGTTAGTGGGGTGAGACAGTCAGGCAGGGGAGACACTGAGTAAAAAGGAAATCAGATTGGACATGGACAAAGTGTGGTGATTGCTTGGGGGGGAGTGAATATAAGGGTACTAAATGGTAATGGAGAAAATACAATAAAGATAAAAAAAATAAATATTTTGGATTATCTTCTCTCTCTAAGTACCAATCTTCACCTTAATGCTTTACTTAAAAATCAGGAGGGTTTCCCTGGTTGGTATGGTTCAGTTGGTTGGAGTGAGGTCCTGTAACTGAAATTTTGTGGGTTCAATTCCTATCAGGGCACATACCTGGATTGCAATTTCGGTCCCTGATAGGGCACATACAAGAAATTTTTTTTCTGGAATTCACCTTTGTACCAAGTTTGTAGGATATGTTTACAATTGTGATCCCTGAGACCCTTAATAGCAGTCAGATGGGCAACCAGCTCAGTAAAGGTCATTACAAAAGATACAAGGATCTATAAAGGGGTTTCTCTAAGTATAGAGAACTCCTTAAGTCAAGGAAGAATTGACAGGAGTGTGGACTTGAAGTGTGTACCCCAAGGTCATGGAAGACCATGGAGTTGCTGTTGGTGTAGAATATAGGCACAGAAATAGTCTGTGAGATCCCCGAAAGCAACATCACATGAGAAGGAAAAAATAGGTGCCCCAGTGGGAGAAAACAAGGAAATGATAGTGCTTAATCTCAACAATTTATAACCTTAATAATGAAGCTGCAAGAGCTGCAACTCTGCTATACAACTGGCTAATATAGGGAAATAAAACAGGCACATAAAATCCATCAATGAAAATATATATAATTAATTATTTTTAATACTATAAAAAGGCCAGTAAGAATGTCTGTAAAAAGTTAGAAAGAACAAAGCAAGATATTTTTCACAGAGTAACAATTGGTGTGATTTGAAACAAACAAAACATATTGTATATATTGCTTTGTATGATTCCAACTGCTGTTACAATAGATTGGATTATGTTAAAAAGAAGTGATATTTGTACAGTTCTGCAAATATACTAAAACCACTGGATTACACATTTTAAAAAAGTGAATTTTGTAGCATACATCTTAATAAAGTTGCAACAAAATTTTATGTTAAAATGAAAAGAAATACACAGGGAAAAAGAAGGTCCTCTTCTTAAGGGAGGATGGTTTTGGGAGTGCAGGTTTAGTAGAAATTTGGGAAGGCTGAACTCTATTTTCTAGTCACTCTCTGAGTCTTCTAAATCGATTTTGTTGTCTCAGAAATATACCTGAACGGGCAATTCTCAGAAAAGAATATCTCACCCTCAAAGGCTGCTCTATTCAATAGGTATTCCCTAGCCAGGTGTGATTACTGGCCAGTCCTAATTGAGATGTGTTGTGTCAAATACACACCAGATTTCAAAGACACAGTATAAAATTTTTAAATTACTCATTAATAATTTTATATTGATTTCATGTTGAAATGGTAATAGGGTTAAATAAACTAAATTATTAAAATTAATTTCCCACTTCTTTTATATTGTTTTCTAACATGACTACTGGAAAATTTAAAATTAAATACATGGATTTATTTTTATTTCTATAGGGCAGCATTGGAATTGATGATTTGTTACAAATTTTCTAAAATTCAGTGTGAATTACAAGAAGGAAAAGAGAACAAGACCAGCGCAATATCTGCTAGTTGCATTCATCACATCCTCTATATTTTTTCTTTCAAATCTCCTAAACTAAGAAATGTCTTCAAGCCCTGGTCACATAGTTCCGTTAGTTAAAGCATCATCCTGATACACCAAGGTTGCAGGTTCGATTCCCAGTCAGGGCACATACATGAATTAACCAATGAATGCATAAATATGTGGAAAACAAATTGATCTCTCTCTCTCTCAATCTCTCTCTCTCTCTCTCTCTCTCTGTGTCTCTCTCCCCCCCTTCCTCCTCTCTCTCTAAAAATCAATCAATAAAAACATTTTAATTTCTTCAATAAATACATAAATGACTTACATTATTTCCTTTAAACTCATTCCTTTTTTCCTACCAAATCAAGATCATTTTAGCCACAGGTTAGTAAAAGGTGAAAGATTTATATGATCTGAAGAAAAATCAGTGTATAGCCACAGATTAGTTTGAAAACACAAATGTCAATTTTAAAATAAAATGTTTTTCACCTCTCTAATCTAGGTGTTAACATTTTCTTTTTCTTAATTCATATAAAAAGAATAAGCTCACCAAAATTGCATATTTATCTCCAACTCTCATCTTAATCCATATTCATTTTATTAGTCACCGTATAGTTGATAAAATTATATGAATATATGTAGAAATCACTCACTACAAAAAGAAATTTGGCTTTAGGTAAGTATTTAAATGTAAAAATTAATGATTTAATTGACTAAATATAAAAACTCAGTTCAATCAATACTGGCATTGAGAAATACACAAGGTTCTTCCCGACTAGTCTCTGATGTTTACCGTGATTAAAGATACATTTCTGGTCCTTGTTTTTTCATTGATCATTGTTTACAGTGGAAAGCGATGTCTATAGTCTTCTGGGTGATCCCTCACATTTTGCCAGTATTGTTCCCAGTAGAGTTGACCAGCATGGCCATAACACACAACCCAGACTTAAAATCAACTCAGGGGCACAGGCTTTGTGAGCCCTAGGTCCTTTCCTTAGAGATAAAGATCATTTAAAATCACTGAGTAAGATTCAAACTTTCCACGTGGGATGACCAAATGATATGTGCTTATTTTCAGAATCCTCAAAGAAGCTTAGAATGAATAAAAATGGAAGAAAAGCACAGGTGAATGCTTATCTGCAGACTTTCTTTGATTGTTGTGATAACAGGTGCTCACCTAATGACTTTTTGCACAATTTTGTTTATAAATGACACTGCTCTCAAGCAATACACAGTTTGGGCTTTGGTTCCATCTGGCATGTATAGCCAAGCACAGCTTTAGCCCTGCAAGGTGGCACGTCACGCAGTAAGACAACAGGGACCGATCTTAATCACATTGGCATTCTTGACAATTGGCACAGTGTTTATAAGACAGTAGGCACTCAACAAATGCTGTTATTATTCCTTAATACATAATGAACAATCTTAAATATAGTCAACAAAAGTATGATATTCATGGAAATATTCTTGGGCCTTTAAATTGGTGCAATGAGTGTTTACCCCAATAATTTAAAAGCTATAGTTCTTAATGAACTGGGGCATAATTTACATAAAATAAAATCCACTTATTTTAAGCATATCGTTCAATGGGATTTGACCATGTATATATCCATGCTATAAATTTCCTTCAAAAAATAATTTAACTGTACCCTAATTATTTTGTTGTGTTGTGATATAATTCCGTTCAATTTAAAATATTTTCTAAATAACCTTCTCTTCTTCCACTCACTGGTTATGTAGAAGAGTGGTTTTTTGCTTTTTTTTTAATTTCCAAATATTTTGTGGCTTTTCCAGATAGCTTTCTGTTTGTTTGTTCGTTTGTTTGTTTTTTAAATTTCTAATTTAATTTTCTTGGGGACAGGTATATACTCTGTGTAATTTAAGTTCTTGTAAATTTATTGATGTTTTTATTGCTCTGATATGAGGTTAGTTTCTTCAATGTTTGATGTCACTTGAAAAGAATTTTTCTGTTCTCATTGTACTATTCTATAAATATCACTTAAGTCATATTGGTAGTGTTGTTTAAATTTTCTATACCCTTATTGATTTTTATATAGTCTCAGAACCTCGGTTATTGACGATTGTTTAAGTCTCCATATACAATTGTGGTTCTATCTGCTTTCCTTTTCAGTATTTTTCAGTACTTGTTTCATATGTTTAGAAGCTCCGTGTGGATGCTTGCTTATTTAGAATTATGTTTTCTTAATGAAACGTTCCTTTTTATCATTTTTATACTTTAAACTTTATCCTTGATAATATTTTTGTCCTGGTGTATAATTTATTAGTCAAACTTTGTTATGATTAGCTTGGAGACACATAATTTTCCGTCTTATTTTTAGCCTACTTGTGTTCTTATGTTTAAAGTACATTTTTTTTTGTAGACAGCATACATCTGAGTTTTTTCTTTTTTTAATTGATTCTGACAATTTCTGCCTTTTATTGGAGGGGTTAGTTCATTTACAGTCGATGTAATCATTGATATGGTTGTACACAGATGTAGCCTACCACTATTTAAAATTTTGCCCCATCTGTTCTTTGTTGCTTTCCCCTCCCTACCCTCTCCCCTTGCAGTCACTTGGCTGAAATGAGTATTTTAATCTATTCTTTTGATATATTGGTATACTGTGTTTATTTTTATTTTTACTGGTTGCTCTGGAGTTTACGGCAGTATCCATAAGTCATGCCACTACATGTATAATGTTAAAACAATATGCTTCAATTTATCCCCTTCCAGATTTTCTGCTTTTCTTGTGATATGTTTTACTTCAACATATGCTACAAACTCTATAGTATATTATTATTTTTATTTTAGTCAGTATTTTTTCTACTTTTACTTTTTAAATTATCATGTAGTTAAATGAACTCTGCTTTAATTTTGCGTATAGTTCTTTGGCTTTTAACACATGTATATATTTGTGAAACCACTGCCAAAATCAGAATACAGTAATATTCCAAACTTCCCCAAAATTCCCTGTGCAACCAATTTGTAGATACTCTGTGATTGTTAATTTTATGTGTGAACTTGACTGGGCCATGAGGTGCTCAGATATGTAGTCAAAACTATCCTACATGTTTCTGTGAGAGTGTTTTTGGAGGAAATTAACATTTAAATTAATAGACTGAGTAGAGCAGATCGCCGTCCCCAGTGTGGGCAGGTCTCATCCTATCAATTAAAAGCCTAAATAGGACAAAAGGCTGACCTTCTTACAATAAGAGAGAATTTTTCTCCTGCATAATGGCCTTTGAAGTGGGACATCAGCTTTCTCCTGATGTGTGACTGAGACGGAAACATCAGCTCCTCTGGGGTCTCGAGCTCCAGGATTCGTGCTGAAACTGTGCCATCAGCTTTCCTGAGACTCCAGCTCGCCAGCTTACCCTGCAGATCCTAGACCTTGTCAGTGTCCGTGATCACGTGAGCTAACGCCTGAATACATCTGTCTCCTAATGGTTCTACTTACCTGGAGAATCTTGACACACACATACACTCCAACCTCTAATTGCTACAAACAACTGACCTCTTCTCCATCACTTCAGTTTTGTTGTTTTGAGAACAATTAGCCATTATTTAAAATTTTTTAGACTTTCTTCTCCTTCTGAAATTCTGATTATGTGTATTTGGGCTTCTTCCATATTTCCCTGTATAGCACTGAGGTCCACGTTTTTCACCCGTCTGTTCTCCCTGTGCTTCAGTTCTCATGTTCTCAATGAACAAGAAACACCATCCAGTGAATTATTTATTTTAATTATTTCACTTTTCACATCTATACATTTTATTTGGGTATTTTTAATATTTTTAACTTCTCTCTTCTCTGTGTTTATATTTGGCTTTATGTATGTATACATAATTATAATAACTGCTTTAATAATGATTCTCTGTGGTTTCCAGCACTGTTTCTATTGGCTGGTTTTTCTCCTGGTTAATGGACACTGTTTCCTGATTACATGTTTATGAATCTCCCTTGGATATTAGAAATTGTGAACATTATGTTGTTAAGTGTTTGGATTTTGTTTTCTTCTTTGAAGAGCACTTTGTCATGACAGTTAGTCAGTTTTTAAAATTTGATAGAATAAGGTGAGAGAAACCTTTACTCCACAGGTAGTTGGGCACTATGACCAAGGTGTGACCTTCCGTTGTCTACACTGAATGCCCAAGAGTTCGGTGAGCCCTCTCTACACTGACTAGTTGGAAGTCAAGCATCTTCAACCTTATGTAAGTCCTACAAATGTTTCAATTATTCCTTTCTAGTAGTTGTTTTTGCATGGCTTTGTGGGGGTTTCAGTGTACAAATGTGCAGTTTGGTAATCTGGAATATTTTCTCTTCATCGTTTCCTCCTACTCAATATCCTGCCTGACTTCAACCTTCTCAAATAAAATGACAGCCTGGTATCCAGTATCTGACAAAAGCTCATTCATATATTTTGCTCCATTTTCTAGTCGTTTATGATAGGAAGACAAATATCAGTAATACTAGTTATTCCAATGTGGCTGGAAGTGACTGACAGATAGCTATTGCTTTGTGCAAGAAAAATAGAAGGGTTTGGGGAATCCAAAAAGGCATGATATGTCTTTTTAAAAGAAAGATAAATTAATAACTTCATAACCACAGCCAATGAGTCAGTCCCCTAAGAAAATTAAAACTGGAAAAACCTAGCTAATATATCTGTCTATTCAAATTAAAGAAAATAATATAATGATTTTGAAGTTTTTTGAAGAGTTTACCCTTGAAATATGGTCTCCATCTGGTATCATAGAAAACAGGGACTTCATTAAGCAGTATTAAATTCCAGGAACAAAATTCATTTCCCCCTGAAGGCACATGATTTAGAATTTCTCTTGCACAGTAATTATCAGGCTTATGTGGTAACTGTCTAAAAGCATTTACATGGTCAAGTTTTGCAAAAAACCTGTACAACATGGCAATTCCCCCGTGTCCACCCCTGGCAAGAACAGGAATCTGTGTTCCTAGACAAATGGCACAGTTGCCTTTCACAGAGCAAAGTGAGCATTGCATTCGTGTGTTTAGGAAGTACTTGAGCGTCCTTCTTGTTGTGCCACATGTTCTACCTGGGAAAATTAACACATCAGAGGCCACGTTCCATACTTATTGGGGGTGGGGGAAGACTGGAGAGAAGAAATAAGGAATGTGCAGGCTTTTAGGGGATTTTTTAATGTTATTTATTGCCACAGATATAAAATTACTTACTTTTCCCAAATTGTTTTATCTTTTAAAAGTATCTTGTATAAATTAGCTGCCTTTAAAAATAGGATGTATGTTCAAATAAAATTAAAAGACCTATTTGACAACCAACTTACACATCACTAACTTATTTATTAATGTTTGCTTCTAAGTATTTATAATGGTTTTTCATTTTTTACCTTTTCCTAATGATAAATTATTAATATTCTTGTAAAATTGTTAATGCTTTCTGGGCTCATGATATAACTTTTTGTAAAGTTAGCCTTTCCTTATGTTTCAAAAAGGTATTAAAATTTAATTTTACATTTGCCATGTCTTTCAAGCTGACAAGCCATTAAACATAATTTTTATTTATTTCTATTATGGAATTTAGTCTGACTTTTCCTTGCGAATATGAACAACACAACAAAAAAATGAAATGATTTTCTTACCCCCCTAAGAAAATAAAATCTCATATGGGACAGTATTTAAGAAAAATAAGCATTGCACTTCCCTCAAATAAACAAATTGAATAAGAATAAAGACTTTATCCCCAATATAATCTACAATAACCTTAGAATAATTTCCACTGTCTAAATACTAAAAATAGATTAATCATAGCTTAGAACTTGGCTGAGTATAGCCCACTCGAGCATCACAGCATGAGACAGCCTGAAAAAGCCAGCACCGGGACGAGCCCAGCCCCCTGGAGAGGGGCAGATTATAAGGAGAAAATCTCTCTACAGATATGGAGAGGAAGCCCACTCTGGCAGGAAGGGGTATGTTCACCACAGACTGTGGAGTGCAGTGAGCATCAGGAAATCTCACATAAATTCAAGGAGTTGGTAGTAACCAATGCAGGAGGCATGCACATGTAGAAGCATTGAAGCTAAGGAATTCAAGGGCAGATTGAACAAATGCCAGCATACATGCCATTAGCACTGACTTCCTCTTGGAAACTGAATTTACTAGCTTTACCAAGAGAAGCACAGAGGCAGAAACTGAAAGGTAAAAACCCAGTTATGTAACCCAGGGTACAGGGTAAGCCTGGAACCTGACTTGGAACTACAGCAGCTATAAAAGATGCCTTTATGTTACATCCTACAGTGGATGTTAATAACATTGTTAAAATTGTCATATGAGTCCTGGCTAGTGTGGCTCAGTGGATTAAGTGCTGGCCTGTGAACCAAAAGGTCATGGGTTCAATTCCCAGTAAGGGCACGTGCCTGGGTTGCGGGCCAGGTGCCTGGTTGGGAGTGCTGAAGAGGCAACTACACATTGATGTTTCTCTCCCTCTCTTTCTCTCTCCCTTTCCCTCTCTCTAAAAATAAGTAAATTAATCAAATCTTATTAAAAACTTGTTGTCATATGAGATTGGAATTAGCCCACAGAGTGGGACAATTCAAAGCTAAGTAAGTGGCCTTGTAATCATGTAATCATGTAGAGTGAACCAGGACAAATATAGCCAAGGTACTATGTTACTTATTAATATTCATAATTAGGTCTGGAATACATATAATATTTTTCATTTAGATTTATACAGTAAACTGCAAAAGTAACTTACCTATAAAATATGAGGGCTCATAGACTTTTTATGGTATGCTTTCATGGTTTAGGTTTTCATGCTGTAGAGACTTCACCAGTAATTGAGATAATTGCCAGCAGTGAACAGTATCATCTAGTTCTGCTACACAGACAGAGTAGGTTTCTCCTAGGGACAAAAAGTATATAATAGGAAACCAATAATAACTTTCATAAATGGGAAACTTATTGTGAGTCACATACAATGCCATAGAATTTAAGTTCAACATCATTTTAATCCTCGCAGCTATTTTTGAAATCAGTAGTACTCCTAATTTAGAGCTAGCAAAATGCAAGTGAGAAAATTAAAAGCCTGTTGATGATCACAAAACCATCAAAATTAAACTGAGGAATTGGACCTAACCTTATGTTTAAACTACAGAGTTTACACTCAAATTCTATGTTCCTCATACCTTCAAAATGAATGAATGAACAAATGGGTAATATCTATCATATATTAATTCTAATAAATGTCTTATACCTTATATGATCTAAATACATTTTAAATTAGAGACAGAACAAATAAATTCTGCCTAGAACATAACTATTAAATTAATAATCATTGTCTCATTAATAATTAAAATCATTTAAAGTATTGTGAAACATTATTGGTTCAACCTGGAAATAGCAGCACTATTTCTGTTCTCATGTTGTGAAGTAGAGCTGAGAGTCAACTATCTAAGAACTTTGTATTTATTGTCACTGAATTCAAAGTTTTGAAATTTATTGAAAGGTCAATAAATGCAGCATCCATGCTATATCACCACAAACAGAAAAAAAGCTCCAAAATACAGAGCATCTGAAAGCAGGTAGAAAAAACTTCATCACATTCTTAGGAAGGCATCCACTAAAACATTAATCTCTGTTCCTAAAATACATAACCATTACTTTTTTGTGGCAGCCAGGGTAGAGTTCCTGCATCATTAATGCTGTTCTTTATTGATTTGGAAACATCAATGCTCAGAAAGACAATTAGGGAAGAAATTTGGGAGGTCAACTGTGGTATATTTCAATCTGAGAAGTGTCATCTCCCAAGATAAAGTGCTGTCATGGGAACAGACCAGGAAAAGTTGTAGTAGCATTGTACACTAAGAGTCACAGTATTACGAGTCCCTTATTGCATTAATGTTAGAAGTTCCAACAATGGAATTAAATAATCCAACTTAAAATTTAGAGAACTTCACTTGGCAGAAGTTCTGGAAGCTAAGGATTAAATGAAACTGCGCCACATAATCTATTGCACAGATTTGACCAACACAAAGTGGAACAAAACATCACCACATACTCTGTTTATTGCCATACACTAAATTTAGAAAGCTGTTTTCTCATGGGTGTTTAAGTGGGTTAAAAATAAGTAATAATGTAACAGTGAGGAATTGTAACCCACTCCACCATTCTTTTTACATTGTTGCTATAAATGCTGGTTCTGACTAATATGTAGCTTGTAGATAAATGGCACATTTGTATAAGAATCCTAAGAACTAACCTCAAAAGATACAATCATCTCAGCTCTGGGAGACTGACTGACCTTCAACGGTAAAAACAGGATGACAAAAATCAGATGATGCATACCAAAACATCGCTTCACCAGTTTGGAGATTGTTATTGGAATGGGCTGTGCTGGTCTTTGTGTAGAGAACTTTTCAACCCCACTTCTCTCATCTCCTTGTTCTGCTTTCCCTCTCCCTCATAAAAAAAAACTCTGCCTGCACTGAGATGTTAAGATGGGCTTTGAGAAAAGAGTTCTCCATCTTCTCAGGTGACTGGTACTTGAATAAACAACTTTCCTTCTCACCAGCACCTGTTTCATGAGATTGGCTTTCTTTGTGGCATGCAGCCAAACTTGCTTTCAGTTACAATAACAACATGTAGTCCATGAAAAACTGAAGGAAAAAAAATGGAATTGTGAAAAAAACAGAAGAAAGTTTAACATTGCAAGTTATTTCACTTAAAAAATCTTTATTTTTTATTCTCAGTAAAATGTGAAAAATAAAGTTAGATGGTGATTAAGATAGGTACTTTGCACAGTATTATGATTTTAATAAGAAATATGTATTAGTCTTCATCCCCATTTCTGGCACAGAACTTCTAAAACCCTTGGAATTTCCTAAGTGATGAGATGTTGAGGTGTCTTTGTTATGTTAAAGAGCTTACAGAGAAAGCCCCCAGGGAAGCAGGCTGATTGCCAAGGAACCAACCACTTCATTGGAGGGTTGGGATTTTCAGTCCTCCCACCAACTGCACCCCTAACCTCCTGGGAAGGAAAGAGGGCCAAGATTTAATCAATCATGACTATGTAATTAAGCCTCCATAAAGACCCAAAAAGGATGAGCTTAGATGAGCTTCCAGGTTCATGAACACAAGGAGATTTGGAAGTAGTAGTATACTCAGAGAGTATGGAAGCCCAGTGTCCTTTCCCCATATCTTTCCCTACATATATGTCCCTGATTTATATAAGTATATATTTTTTACAGTAAACTGGTAATCTAGTAAGTAGAATGTTCCCTATGAGTTCAGTGAGTTGCTCTAGCAAATTAATCCAACCCAATGGGGGCAGGGGGCCCATTGGAACCTCCAGTCTTATAGCCATTGGTCAGAAATACAAGATACAACCTGGACTTGTGATTGGTGTCTACAGTGGTGGTTCTTGGGTATAGATGGAACTGAGCCCTTAACCCGAGTATCTGACAGAATCTTCAGATAAATGGTGTCATAATCAAGTTGAATTATAGTTTAGCGGCAGGAAAATGGCACCAAGTGTTACCCTCAGTTCAGCAACCTCAGTTCTTGAGTTGTGGCTAAGTGACGAATTCAGAGCCAAGACTCAAATTATAAGAGAAAGTTTATTTAGAAAGTCACAGAGGGAGAAGTGAGCTGTAGAAGAAAAGGGCTTAGGAAACAAGTCACAGAGGCAAAAGAAGGGCCTTTGAAGCTTAGGAAATGGAGATGGCATGAGAGAGAGCGACACAGAGAGTGAGAGAGAAAAAGAGAAATGCCCTGGGGTTTTCCATCTGAGAGTTTTTATTTGAGGTCTCAGGGGAGGATCTCCAAAGAATATTCATCAGCTTTCCAGGTTTGTCACCTCAGGGCTGTGGTCTCCACTGGTTGGTTAGTGCCAGGGAGTCCTTAGTCATTGCAGCTGGTTCCAACAGCAGCCATGGCTTCACTCTACCTGGTTTTGTTGCTTCTCTGGGCCTGGAGCAGAAACACAGCTGAGGCCTAGGTATCATCTCCAGGGGTTAATGCTTAAGGAAGTGGTAGTGCAAGGGCTTGTAGTATTGCCTATTGCTAGGCACCCAGTGTTCTCTGTCCATTGTTTCTGCTCTGCTCGCGCCTATCTCTTAGCTGGCATGAGCAGCTAAGAGACTCTTAGCTGGTATGGGAGCATTGCTTGTTAGTGTGGACCACTTTCCCATAAGCACACATCATACAATTTAGATAGACAGGTGATAGATACACACACATGCAAACATGGGAGAGGGACAGACAGAGAGAGGGAGAGAAAGGGGGAGAGAGAGATAAGAATTAATGAATCTGAGTGAGTAAATGATCTTCAGAAGTTCCTCGTATATCTCAGCAACTCTCCTAAGATTATGAAATGACTTCCAATTACAAATTTTTTTTAATAATAAATAAAATTGTGAAAATATGCTTAACAAACATTCAAATATTTCTGGAAATAAATTATTAAAAATACCTCCCCAAAGTAAATGAATTTTTATATGTCTAAAAGTAAAACAGGAAAGGAACAAAAAACAATTACATTGTCAGATGTTGTTCCAATAAAAACACTCCTGATTCAGTATAAGAAAATATTTTAAGAGATATGGACCAGTGGCTAAAAGCATGTTCAGGATGTTTATCCCATTCAACACAAATTTTAAAATAATAAATTTAATTACTTCTCTGAGACAAAGAAAAGAGATTCATATAAAATGAATGAATTATGAAGGAAGATTTAGAGAAATAAGGATGAAAGAAAGAGACCTCAAAATTTACTCGTATGGCAGGAACTTTAAACGGGTAGAAAGTGTCATCCCAGGTCAGGCTGAGGCTCTGCAAAGTATATACAAGAAATTAGAACAAACAGAAGCATATTGAAAACAGATGTCAAAGCACAGTGTTTTTGGTGAAAGAATAGCCATTACTTAAAATAAGTGGATAGGAAAAAAAAAGCTTCATACCCTGGGTCACCAAGAAGCCAAAGTCAATTCATAATGGAATTTTCTCCACAGGCCTGCTGCATCCATTCAGACATTAAATTAACATCTTATATTTGCTGAAATGATCAAGGGTTGATCTATCCCTTACTTTATCTCAAGCAATATAACACCCTATTACTCACTAAAGTATTCTACCACACGTATGACACAGTAGGGAATAACAGAATATTATGTGTTTACTAAGAACTTGAATTTTGAATAACCATTTATGTATTTGCTTTCTGATCCTGTAACATTGGTAGTACCTGGCACTTTTAAAGAAGAGAATCAAAGGTAAATGGAGCTAAGAATGAACATTAGGCATTCTATTTTTCTGAAGAGGGTTCTCTTCCATTTAATGTTTTTTTTTTTAAATTCACCCTTTAAAATGAAAAGTACAAATCCTCTACAAAAATTGAAAAATCAAGCCTAAGTATCAAACTCTGAGAACCAAAGCATCTAAACACTCACACATGGAAGACATCCAGCGAGAGCTCTGCGTGGAGAGTGCTTTTGTCCCAGTAGATGATAAAGACTTTAAGGGTCAGGCTTTCAAGCAGCATTTGAGGTAAGTGTTGCGATGACTTATAATATCTTAAATTTGTAATACATCAATTTCTTCTTTTATGAATTCAGAATGGTAGGATCTAATTGAAAGAATGAAACAAACTGGCATTTTTCTGGGGAGTCAATTTCTTGTTGCTATTTTTTGTTATTTATTTTAGCATTTCGCTTGCCCTTTCAGAGTGAATGGAAACACCCTTGGAGCCAGCACAGGGTGTGATAAAGTGAGTGGACACTGGGATCAGGGACATCTGGCCTTCAAAACCCCAGCTGTAATGTTATTAACGGGAGTTTTCACACATGCTCTCTGAGCCAGTTTTCTTATTTATAAAGGAGTTATATTTGGTTCAAAATAGGTAAAATTTTAAAGTGTAGCATAGTGCTTGACTAAGATTGCCAAATAAAAAATGAATAGTTTCTAATATGTTTGTCCCATACAATATTTGTTTATCTGAATTTCAAATTTAACTAGATTTGTCAAGTTTTCATTTGCTAAACCTGGCAACCCTCGTCCTGGTGCAAATACATACCTGAGAAACATTGCTCCTTTCCCATTCCTTTAACAGGCCTATGAATTCCTCTTTAAAGAACCTTTGAAGACAAAGATAATCAATAGGGGATCAATGACCTAAATGTCTGGTAATGGGCATAAAATAATAAGAGAGTCAGTCACATTGATGAATAGTGATTGGCTCTGCCTCAAAAGTTACTGGAACCTAAGTTCAGATGAAAGCACAGTGCCCATTTTAAAGCCCTAACTCCCCCAAAATAAAATATATAAGCAAGCACTCTGACAGAGTGAGACAATAAAATAATAAAATAGAAAATATTTTTATTTCAATTCATACACTGATATTATAGAACACGTATACTAATTTGCCCCCAAACACCTTCAAGATTTGAATTAGCTAAAATGTTAAATGAGTTTTTGGACACATTCAGTCACACGCACATGAAGTTTCAATGGTTCTCATTCCTAAAATAGATATTCAGTTTTGAGGTTAAAGAAGCAAGTCCCTTTTTCCTTTAAGGATAATCAATATAGTTGGAAAGTCAGATTTCCTATTCTTTTTTAGCCTAGAATATTCTACCAAACTCCAAGAAAAATAATGCCTCCAAGATATAAATATGCTTAGTGACTTACCTTAGACAATTAAACAAAAACTTCAGGTCATGAAATTCTTTTCAAGTAACTCTTAAAAACAAAGGCTTATTGCTTACATGTCACATACCAGGCTCTGTTCTCAACTTTAAACTCTTGAGAACACCATCTTCACAAGGATAATTATCAGTATTAAATAATATACTTTACGTAAAGCATATAGCACAGAGTTGGCCCTTAATAAGCACAGGTTCTCTCCTTACTTGCTGTACTTTAAGTTCAACCCAGGTGCTGAGTATAAACTGATAAATAAGACGTCCCTTCTCTCTATATTTATATATGCTACATTATTTGTGATATGTTTCTTTAGCTGACAATTTATGAGTAAACATTATTGGACTTATCTTGTGGAAGAGAGCAAATTTTTCAACCAGGAAAGACATTTAGATATGATTTCCTTGAGAATTGTGTAGGAGTATAATAATTCCCTGAGTTATCATACTAAAAATGGAAAAGAAAAATATTCTTCAGACTTGGAAAATAATGCATCAAAAGAGAATGTCATCCTACGGGAGGATAAGCTTGCAAAAATTGCAAAACAGCCATCTAATCCAGCCTGTCAACCCCTCCTCTGAAACCCTAACCTCACTCTCCTGCCTCCCCCCAGAGGCCATACCACTAGTGGGGAGCGGGGAGGAGCCTCCAAACCCTTCACGTACAGATTCGGGCAGATGAAAGGAAGACGATACTGGCTTGTGTGATAATTAAACATGCCACGAATGAATTTCACATTAGACCAATGGTAGTAAAAAGCATTCGGAAGATATAACTAAAGTCTAAGTCTTGTTAAGAACCCCAGACATTAGTTAATATGATTGAAAATGGATCTTCCCTGGAGAAGGAACCAAAAAGCAGAATAGGGCCAATGTGAGAAGGAAAAAAAAAACACATAAAAACCAGATTTCTAACCTAGTTTACACAAGATTTCTGATACGAATGGACTGCTAAAGTAACAAATTGTTTTGCCTGGAATCATCGTCTGTATATTTTCTTTGACTAATCTGTTTTAATGAAATCCTTACTCCCACAATAATAGCAAGACATAACAACTTCTTGGAAATCCTCCATCTATTGTCTTGAGTAAGATTCCAGAAAGGCTGAAGAAAAAAATAAAAATCCATAGATGTAAGCAGAAAAAAGCCTTGTCCCAATGTGCCCTGGGTTATCAGTCTGTTTCTCATAAACTAGCTCCTGAATTATGCCACATTGTTTGAAAAAAAAAAAATAACCTACACAGGCTATTTCTGCAACTGATGAGCCCATTATGAAGGCCAAGTTCAGTGAAAATAAGTCAAGCCAAAAGAGAAAACTTGACTATTGTAAAGGTTGAACCAGATGTTTATATAGATCCAGCCCAATCATGCAGCATAATTTAGAAATCAGTTTATATGAAACAGATGGCCAAAGTCCTGCCCTTGTGCACTCTGGGTTTTCTGTTTCTATTCCCAGGTCTAAGAGAGATATATATGGTTTGTTTCTTTGTTTGGAGGGTTTGTTGTTGTTGTTGTTGAATTGGCATTCTTAAAAGCCAAACCAGTTGTGTCTATGAATATAGTTTTTGGAGAAGAAGACAAAGACGCTAAGTTTGTTAGAAAGAGACATGCTTTGATATTTTGGATATCTTCTTGGCTTCAGTTCAGGAACCTAAAGCTTCTAAGTGACCATAGAGGAAATGAAATATTTGGCAACATCTCCTCAGGAAGATGAGAGAGTCCTACAGCAAGCTCTCCCGCCCCAGCCCCCCGCAGCTAGAAAACAGTGGAGACAGCGCTTGGCCAGCCTCCGAAGAGGGGCCTGCAGCCGCCACTGCTCAAGCCACTGAATGGACAGCAACAATCACGGAGCGGTCTTACCCTGCTCTTCCGCAAATTCTTAAACGAAATGGAAATATGATTGATGGAAAATAAACAGTGTCTAAAAGTTAAAAAAATAAAATAAAATAGAAGCAAATAGTCACCTGGGAGGTAGGAGAGAGGAAGAAGGAGAGACCTGGAAATCGGCCTAGACCTTTGGGTATTCTCCCTTGACCTGAAATGTCCTACTCTCACTCCTTTCCTGATCCCCAGGAAAATTCCTACTCACTCAAGTTTACTCTCTGGTTGATTTATAAAGTACTCTTTCCAATATCTTCTATTTATTCCACACCTTTTTTTTTTTTTTAATTCCTAACCCGGAAATTTCCTAGACTGCAAAGATCTGTCTGACACACATCACAGACTTACTTAATTGGTGCCTCTTGTGCCTCTGCCGTCCCTAACACGCGCCTCTCTTACAGCATCAATCACCTGGTAACGGAAGGACAGGAGCACACGTAGTTTTCTATGCCTCTGTCTCTCCTGGAGCACTGAGAGTGGCTTGAGGGCAGGGAGATTTTTCTCGTTGAATTTTATTTATGTCTGTAACCCCTTATGCAGAGCCTGACATGGGAGGCATCTACAACAGTGTCAACAATCATTTTCTTTTTTTTTTATTATAAAAAAGCACTCAAGGAGTTGGGCTTCTGCAAAGGCAGGCTAATTTGCTCATTAATTTGCCTCATACCAAATGTTCCTCAGAGAACAAGTATAAAAATTATACCCCATTTTTTTTCATATTAGAAGGTACTGGAGTACTAAACCAATGAGAATTTTCATAGTCTAGAATTAAAAAGAGTAGGAAGTTCAGAGAGGTGGGTCCAGCAGGGAATCCATCAAAGCTGTCACCATGTATGAAGAGCCTAGAGACTGAGATTTAAATTCATGGCCTCCAGGGACAAGGAGGCCCGCTGAACCTCGGCTTTCGGTTGGAAGTGGCAGGACTACATCCTAGGACTGAGTGAACTGAAAATAAATAGCTCTCATATTCTGAAGCCCAGTTACAAATCATCTCATTCTGATTGAGTTATGGTAATGTATCCATAGCAGAGGTGCCTGTCTGAAACAAAAATTAATAATTTCTGCAGGAATATAGCCTCAAATTACTTCTATGCATTTCCATTTACAATACTTAGCTCTCAATAAAAAATAACCAGGTATATAAGACTAGAAGAATTTATAGAAAAGTAAAGGACAATGGGTTTAAACTCTTAGTGAATAAAATAGCTATCGGACAAGGACTTTAAAATAACTATGAATGATATGTTTAAGAAATTATGAGAAGGAGCAATATAGTAGACAACTAGAAAATATTAAAAAGGGTTTTTGCATACAGAAAGGTCATAGGGGAATTTCCTGGGAGTGATCTAGAGCTTGGTGGTAATTTTATTAATGTATCCATAGATAAAGATTCAGTGGGCTATTTGCTTAAGATATGTCTATTTTACGGTATCCTTTATAGGTATAAATTAAAGAGAAATGCATATATATTAAACACACATATAAGAATGTTCAAAGTAGCATTATTCTCAACATCCCTAAAATGGAAATAGTCACCGTAAAATGACTGAACACACTGCGGTTTGTCCAGGCAATGGAATAATGTAGGAATACAAACTCATGACATACTATTTTATATAAGCTGCATAAATCTCCAAAGATAACATTGAGTGATAACCCACACACAGAAAAAATACATCCAAGATAATTCCATGTATTTAAAGTCTAAACCACGTTAGAAGTCAGGATAGAACATTTCCAGGAAGAGATAGTGACTGGGAGTAGACACAGAGGGCATTTGGGGATGCCAAAAATGTTCTGCTTCCTGACCTGGGTCAGGGCAGGTCCATGAGTATATTTACTTTATGATAATTCACTGAGCCATATTTTATCATTTGTGTACATTTATTTAAGTTTTGCTGCATTAAAAACATATAAAATTATAATGATATGCATTCATTGTGTTGTTGAATGAATTAATGTATGAATGAATAGATCGATGAATCTTGGTTTAAGGATTTATAGCCACTAGAGAGAAAAGGTAATGGGAGCAGGTACTAAGAAATGAATAATCTAACAACTGCACCTGAATTTATTGGGATTTATGTCACTGTTAAGATCAGCTGGACTATTGGGCACTTGGGATAAATGTCTTTCAGGATATTACCTATTATTTGACTTAGCAATAAATTCTTTCTGTTATTCTGACCTAAATTACTCTTGCAGTTAACATTCTATTTGTCTCTGGTCATATTTTACTTCTCTGTTTCCAAAAACTGTTCTCAAGATAGGCCACACTGAAAAAATAGATCTTAGACTAGGAAGAGCAGCAGGCAGCCTGATTGTTAAAAATAACAAAAAACCAATTTGCTTTGTAGTGTAGCTATACTTCCTGAATAAGTCCTGAGATTAATGTACACAAATACTCAATTAACCCTTTTAACTAATTCTGGTACAAATTACTACATGAAAGGGGCAATTCACAAAGCAGCTTTCTGAAATCTGCAGAAAGCCTGGGGGTGTTTCCCCCAAACGTTAGACTATTCTTTGCTTATAAACAATACAATAGGAGCTTCTGGTTCCGCATTTCTTTGGCGACATTCGATTAAGTTTTCTACCACCTTATTGAAAATAGTGGGTAATTTCTAGCATTCTCCTTCAGGTGTTTTATTAGCAATATATATTATTTGACATCTCATGCAAATAGACATAAAGATTCTATATTGTCTTAGAGAAGATGGGGTAGGTCTCTGTGTTCCTCAGGCTCATGAAAACCACTGCTAGATGCAACCCCCACAGGACCTAGCTAATACGTCAAACATATATATTATATGTGTGTGTGAGTGTGTGTGTGTGTGTGTGTATGATATATATTTGAGTGTGTGTGAGAGCAGGCGCTGATGGACATTCAGGGAGAGGATGGGCTGGGATGTGCTCAGCGTCAGGGGCCACCCTCCAAACAGCAGAATCAGGAATCAGGCGTGAGGTTCCTCTTCTGTGACCACTCCTTTCAGAGGAAGTCCAAAGTCCAATCCTGGAGGGATCTCAGGAGCTCCACCACCCAGAGGGGAGTCCTGGAACAAGGAACACCTGGTACCCTGGTTGCCAGGGCCATCCCAGACTCAACTGTAAGACGCCTGTCTCATAACATCTATTAAACAAACCCCAGTCCTCTTCCCACTCACAGTCATTGTGCACTTCGCCCAGGACCTTGGCCGGGTGCTAGGGAGCAAGCTCCTGCCCAAAGGCTGTGCAGGGTGGTCCTCCCCAGGCCAGAATGAGGGGGTAAATTGTGCATTTGTGGGCAGCATATCTATAGCCTTCCTGGAATCCAAGACCCTAAGCCAATGACTCAAGTTGAGGAGAGGGGGGTGATGGCAATCTGTCCTCAGCCAAGGCCCACAGCAGTAGCAACCCAAACTGGCGACTCATTGTACATCCGGGGGGTCAGTTGTTCCTCCTGGTAGCTGTGAGCTGCCTAGAATTCGTCCCAGGGGACCATCACTCCCCAGCCCTTACCCTGAAGAGCGGCCTCAGAAAATGTGATACATTACTCTTGCTAAATTACTCTGAGTGTTTTAAGAGAAAAATGAAGAGGAAAATTCCAGTTTTTGCATTTGTCAGTGCCTGTTGTATTTTTCAAACCCATGTTGAATGTGAACTTCCTCGATCACTTAAGGCCCAGGGTCTGGCAAAAGCCAGTAGGTCAGGGAAGTGGTCAAGAGTGTGTCAGGCTTAGGGTGGCCTCAGATCTAAGGGCAGACTTGGTGTCTTCCTCATGAACTTCAGCCACAGAGACTGATCCTTCATGACCAGCCAAAGGAAGTATGAACCTTCTTTCCCAAGGTACACTTCTTAGTTCTGTGACAATGATAGCCTCTGGTCAAGGGCAAGGGAGATTTAAAATCAATGAAGGGTTTGTAATAGTAGTAAGGACCTGAGTGATGACCAAGGGCCAGTCTGCAGTGCAGCTTACTAGTTCTGTTTCAAAAAGAAGGGAGAAACTCTTTCCCTTCCTCCAAGGGTCATACCTTTGGAAGACCATACAAGAATATGTAATAAATTCTCAACAATATTTTGGAAGTAAACTCTAAGTAAAGCATATTTTTATTGGATTAATCAGAATGATTGTAATCCTTTGTATAAGCTACCACTCTCAGAATGTTTATCCTATCAACATACCACTACTGTTATTGTTTACTTAATAATTTTTTCTTCTAATTGACTCAGTTTGTTTATCTTAATGCATCATCTTCATCTTCAACATTATTTGCAGAAGCATGAACTTGGTATGCTAGTTATATTTTTCTCTAATATATTTAAAACAACGACACAATTTAAAAAATTTAAAAACATTTATCAGTTCTTCGGCCATTGAAAATGTGCTTATTTAGCACTGGTATAATGGGTGCCAACATTCTGAAAACCCCGCTGCATAGCCTGCCTCAGCTCTGTGGCTCTTTCCAACTGTCCTTAAGAGATTTTGAGATAAGAAGGTGTAAAGCAAAGAACTGATATTCAAAATCAGATGTGGGTTTTAATTCCAGTTTGGCCACCAAGTAGTTGTGACTTAGACTATTGACTTATCTTTATCTGTTGTATCATCTGGCAAATGTGAATACAAATTTTCATTTCCTTTGCATGGATATGAAAATTGAGATTGTTTTGAGAACACTGAATACAGTGACTGTCATGTAATAGGAACTCAATAAATGCATTCTTTTCCTTCTTCAGCAGACGCTAAACCCAAATTTCCTGCTGTTGCAATTCACTTTGAGCTTTCTTCAGTTCATAGCCAAGAGGCATTAGAGATATTATGCAAAAGAACACACAAACATCTATGATTGTATTGTTTTAAATTGTAAATGTCACGCTATTTTTAACTTAATTGTTCATACAGCTCCCTGTTCCATTAGGCTACAAATGACTTAATGGCACATTCTGGGGTTTCAATTCTGCCATCTTAATATCTGCAGAATCCATCACTTCTTTCCATTCACACCATCACTACCTAGTTCAAACCACCACCATTTCTAACCTAGACCATTGTCATAGTTTCCTCCTGCCTTCTCTTTGTACTCCTGTTTTGCTCAATGTATTAATAGCTTTCAAACTTCAAGCAAAAGAGCTTTTTTTGGAGACAAAAATTGTATCTTTCCCATTTGAAATGCTTCAGTTACTTAACATTACTCTTGGAATAACATCTCAAAACCTTAAACTCAACCCCACGGCCTTGTGTAACCTGGCCCCTACCTACACACAGGGCACAGACAGCATAACTCGTTACCTTTCCACATTTCAAATACAAGGATTCTTTGTTCTATTTCACAAATTACAATATTCTTGTCATTTTGAGACCCTCAAACTTTCTGGGGTTTTTTTGGTGGGGAGGGGTATCTGGAATGCTTTCTCCAGAATAACTTCATGTTGTAAGGCACCCAAGGGGAATTCACTTCCCTAGGAAATTTCTTGAACGTGCCACGCTTCCTTGTGGTCCATTCCAAAGTATCCAATACTTGGATGCTCTCGACTGGGAGCGTCTTCTGTCTTTTCATCCTGTGTCTTCAGCGACTAAAGTGGTCCTCTCACATGCATATATATTTAATGAATACATGAACACATCTGAATAAATTGATATATGGTACAAAAGTGATGCTTTAATATTTTTGCAGAAAACAACCCAAAAATGTGTGTGTGTGTGTGTGTGTGTGTGTGTGTGTGTGTGTATTTAATGACTTAATTCTACTCTGGATAGACTATAAACCTGGATATATGTTTTCCAGTCCCCAAATAACATGCCCCTTTTTGTCATTGTTCACCCCCCACAAAATGAATCTACTACACTTCTATGCACAAGGACGTGTATGTGCAGATATTCTTTAGATGATATATGTATGCAGATAAAAGTTTTCCTGCAGCAAATGTTCACAAAGGAGGTAGAGGACCCTCAGATGAACAGAGAGCCCCCTGCATCCATGCAAACCTGCTGACCTCCCCTTCCCACCTGGGTCCTAATTAGAGCACTCCTTTCTAATGGGGGGAGCCAGTGAAATTTGAAATGGATAAATCTGCTTGCCTATGACTCAGAGGGGGCTGAGGTGTCAGTTCCAAAGCCACTGATAAGGAAATTCTTTGATGATAACAGCAGGTTTGACATTGATGAAGCCTCCCCATCTGGTGTGTTAGGAAAGCAATAATGAGTAAGGGTGGCAAACGTGTTTTCCTGGCTCTTGGCCATTGCCATATTGTGTTAAGGTTTCTCTCTGCCTCTGCTCTGCCATGCCCATCTCAGTGTGACTTGAAAAAAACTGTTCTAGAAATGTTTGGTTGCTTCTGAGAGCTTTCCTGTCCTTTTCTTAATTTTTTTTTCCTTTTACTAAATCAGGCTGTTTCATTTGACAGGGAAATGCCTTTCCTTTTAATGTACCCAAAAAGTTCTTTCACAGCGAAGAAAGTTCCATATGCAGTTTATGTCACATTAACATTTCCTTAGAGGCCAATGTGGTGTCTAATGGAGTCACTAGATACATTTTATAAGTCAGCACCAATCTTAAATTACTGTTGCTTCTCTGTTCGGTGATCGTTAAATGCTCTCCTTTTTCCATTTGGATGCACTGGACAGGGGTTGGCACTCTCAGGCACCCATCTTGATCTAATGTACTCGATATATTTCCAGATGTCTTGTTTCTCCATTAAAATGATTTGCAGGTTCCATGTTTTGTCATTACAAATAAAAGTGCATACCCATTGTGTCACAGATGTAATTACTTCTGCATAGCTGTACCATGACCACAGACTAAAGACTAGACCAGCTAGCTACCTAGCCACAACTAGTAAGTACTGATGTTAAATAGGAAATAAAGATTTTTCACTGATGTTACCATCTATGTATCTCCTTGTTAAAAAAAAAAAAAGGAGAAATATATTTTTACTACTATGTAATACTTTGCCTGGCATAAATACATAAGCAGACATTTTTCCCTAAAAGTGACTGAAAATGTACTGAGCAATTAACTTGCTTTGCATATAATAGACACTAAAACATAATCACTAAACTTTAGATTTAAAGGACTTTGACTGAAAACTAAAAAATAAGTATCCCCACCAAGGATGTAAACTAGTTAGTGAGAAAATCTGATAAATTCAATGGCGGTCCATTAAATAGTATGGGCATTTATACTATACCCTATTTAAATTTATCACTTATGCTACTCATACATTCTGACTGGTGTATGCAACTAATTAAATTGTTGGTGAGGTTGATTACAATAAACTTTTCAGGTTAAACTGAAAGGCATTTGGAAAAAATTTCTGTTTACCCACAAATGAATCATTGCCATTGAGTTGATAGTAATGAAAAAGTGGCTTAGTAATAATAGCATCATGGCCATGGTAAATACTTTTTCACATTTTGTTCCCAACATTATTGCTTTTTTTTTCCCAAACAAAATGGGAAATCGTTAATATTTCACTTAGGTCATACTATTATTTCCTCAAACTACCAAATGACCATTGTGTGCACTTGTTGGCAGCCATACAATTATAAAGATGTATTGCCTAGATATTTAACTTCTCTAAAGCTTATAACAAATATAGTTTGTATGTTTTTTTAATTTTTCTTTTGGTAATTCCGATTAAGACTCTTTTCATGCCTTTTTCAAAATCTGGCAGTTTTTATATAATAATTTATTTAACCACAAGCACATTTTCTCCACAATGCATTTTCCCCTCAGTATATTGATGGAAATAACATCCATTCTTGAAGGTAAAAAAAAAGTTTTCTAAATTATAAATTGAAAATATTTTATATAAATGTTTTATCATTTATATAAATACCTTTATAATACCTTTATAATATAAAGGTATATAATACCTTTATATTATTCTAATTTCCACTTACTTTCATATTTCCTGCATTTACCAACATCAGATGTTGTACTTATTCATAGTTTTTTTCCTCTTTTCCTACTATTTCTACTTTAAACATTTCTTAAGCTATAAATCTTCTAGAACTCTTATGAAAAACCCTGTTAGATACTTCTCTTTGTAATCTATCTTCTCAAAGACAGTCAACCATCTAAGCTTTTCTGCAGCATATTCCTAAAGACAATCTTTTAGATCCAGAGTTTAATACATTTTTCTTCAACACACCGTAATCTCTAGTTTTCTTTGTTCACACTGATTTGCAGTCTACCGTCTCTGTAATGCAGAGAATCATAGGTTCATTTCTTATTGTGCTGACTTAAGTAGCTCCTCGTTACCAATGTCAACCTTGATTTTCCTTTTCTTGAAAATATAATAACCATTTTATAATAAAAGTGCTACAGCTATTTATATTATGTGAAAGTTCTTTTGTTCCATTTGCTAATAACATATTGCTGCATTTTTTCTGATATATTGCTGTAACTTGGAATTTACATCAGCCATCATAGGTGAAATGTTGCATTGTTGCAATTTTGCAAAGATTTTTAATAATATGTATAATTTTGAGCTTTCATTTTTTATGTAGTATACAGTAATTTCCTAATCATTTGCACTAATGGAAAGGAGCAAAGCTGAGGATAATATTAAATACCAGATAAATCCCAACACCTAAATGACACTTAAAAGCATCTGCAATCTTGAAAAATGCATAATGAAAAATAATCAAGTCATGCATCCATTGATAATATATTACTAGGATCAGAATTTGAAACTGCATACTTTTCTTATTTGCTCACTTAAATCTATCTCTCAATGCTGGAAATAGATCATTTATCTCTCAGACTAATAAAAATACCTAAAAAGAGATAACTCCTTTCAAAATTTTCTACTAAACGAGATATAGGTAATCTGGGAATGAAGGAGATAAAATATCACAGCAGAAGAAATAAAAAATCAGATTTATAATTGCCCCAATGTGTAGCAAGAGGCTGTTCGCAACCTGCTGGTTTGATTATGTGCAAGTAAGCTTTGTGATCTTCATTGGCATGTAATAAGCATCCATCTTGCCTCTGTTATAACAATCACTTAATTTAATACCCATGGCAACTCTCTAAGTGCGTTATAATACTAAGTTTATGCTGAGAAAACTAAGGTTCAGAGAGGGCAAGTAAATTGCCCAAGTACACACAGTTAGTCCTGATACTATCTATGTAAGTTGGTAAAAGAAGGATTTAAGCTAAATTGGATTCAGACCAAGCTCATAGATTGCTGTTATGGATTTCCACAGTAAGTTCTCCTTCCCCTCCACTATTGTAAATTTTAGTTTTATCACCTCTTTAAGACTGGCTCATCTGTCTTCTCTGCCGGAGCATTTCCTCTTCTTTTCTCAGATACTAGTGGCACAAAACAATGTCTACTGCTCCATGCCATTCTCTAAAACACCTTCGACAGATCCTTAGGGTTTTCACTTGAATGCAAATGATGTTTAAAGATTTACTCTTTTTAGTCTTAGAATGAGATCGGGCATTTTATGCTCTGTGAAGAAGGCAGATTTATTACATATGCTGATGTGCTGGGACCTGCTGCCTTAGCTATCAAGAGGGACACCAATCGGCTGCTGTAATCGGTCATGCATTGTGTATGCTCAGCACCCTTCTTACTGTTAGGTCTGGTCATATTTCCCACAGTCTGAAATTTATTCATGTCAGCCTCTACCCTAGCAGCGGATAGTTTGTCTCTTTGATATGTTATTGGCTTCCAGGAGCCTGACAGTTTTCCCCGTGTAGTTTTAATACATACTGATGAGTTTCCTGAAGTATTATGTACTCTCAAAAATCCTTACAGTAACCCAAAGGCATTTTACTTTATTCACTAGCTCCCAGTGTGCGGTCTCTGGGCCACTTCAAATTCTTCAAGGTACCAAAAGGATTTTGAGGGTGTTAATTCCAAAATTCAAAAGACTTAGGGAAATGGTACTTTTAGAAAAGATCAAGCTACAGAGGCTACACACAGCACTGAATTTCTTTGATTGTACTAAGATTATATTAACTCATTCTGTTAAGCTAATTAATTACTGCTTATTGGAATCTCTGAATAACAGTTGTGAATAGCACTGACTTTTAAATATTAAAAGTTAATCAAGTATTACTTCATAAAAGTAGTTTGTATTGACAAAATCCTAAATCTTAGGGCCCAGAAGGACAAAGTTATTCAGTGGCTCCTTGGAGATGACAAGGTTGAGAACTACTATTTTAATAATAATAACTGTTATAACCAGCATATTATAATAATGTAATCAGTCTCCATCAAGTAGCAACTATAAATCATTTAATGTGTTATGTATCTTAATGCACTATAAGAAAAAAAACTTGGAACATGTACAAAACAGATAATATTGCCTTCTTGTTACGGATAGGCAAAATAAGTTTTAAAAAAAGTTGGCATCCACGTTTTTAATGCTAACCAAACTTTGTTCTTTGTACTGCCCTATAGAGGTCTCTAGTCTAAAAGAACCAATTATCTAGTTAAGTGTAGACAGTCAAACAGAATAAATTCATTTTAAGAAGTTATCTACTTTCAGAATTTATCTAATTAAATTAAATATGAGATTTTTCTGACAATCTGATAAAGTGAGCATTTATTACGCAGTTGTTATATATGACTGTATAGATATGGAACCATTTAGTATATATAAATTGGTGTTTTCTGTCCCTATTCAAAGCCAATTTATTCATTTTTTATTATATTGAAGAGACGAGCATATAGAGAGAATACTATTTCCAGGTTAGCAATGTGGAAATATAGCAACAACCCAAGATATTTAGGAAGACATCTGAACTCAGGAAGATCCCTGTTAGAAGGCTGACACTGGAAAGGTTATCAGAATCCTCCATTTCCCAAACAACAGAGAATATAATACAGCACCTCAAGCTTTATTCACTTGATTATTAGTGAAGTACTCACTAAATTGAGGTTATTATTTCTAATTTTTCTTCTTTTTAATCTATATTCAGTTCCCTGGAGTATTTTTATATGTGCCTCCCCCACCCCGCTGTCTCATTCTCCAGTAGCTTGCCAAGGGTTATGGATTTGGGGGGCTACTGTTTTAATCATACTCACTGAACACATTATGATCTATTAAATAATTTCCAGAAACCATATTCTCTTTCTACTAATGTTAAAATTTCAGAGAATCAGTTTTTTGTTTCTAATAATTCTTCTATCAATTTAGTATTAAAGTGTTACTCTAAGATTTTCCCAAATATGCAATCATCTTCCAAATAACCAAATAATCAGCCTATCAAGTAATTCATAATCTGTAAATAAGTTCATAAATGCTAATATTAATATTTACACAAAAGAACCTCTCTGTGGTAGATGGACTTCACATTGAGAGGTTAAGGATGAATTTGTCATGTAAATAATTACTCCTTAATCTATGTGTTTCATAGTTACATTTGCTTTTCCATGTTGAATTTTGTGAAATGAGCATCCAGTTTGAAGAAAAAGGGCAGAAACGATCACAAAAGTGATAAAAGAATATTTTACAAACTTCACACTGAAATATAGGAGCCTGGACAACTTTGCTGACTTTCAAAGTCATCCCCCAAATCAAAGATATTTCAGCAAAAATCTGGACCCAGACACTGGGTTTGTATTGGCTCTGCCTCAACATTTTGCATCCAAGTTTCCAGCAATTACATCAGCATAATTGAAAATCATATAGCATAAGCGACGAGACAAGATTTCTGAAAAGTAGTAATGAAAACCAATCATTCCGTACACCCAAAGTAATGCTTTTGAATAAAATCAGTTCATCAAAAGTGGACGACTTTAGGGAATAAATGATAGCATTATGCTTAAGCAATGCCTATTCCAAGAAAGGCTGACATGGGAGGGTATCAAGAGGAGAGCTGAGTGGCTCCTCTGTAGGTCTTATGGAAAAACTTCAAGATGTGGCTGCCTTCTGAAGCTCCAATATGCCAATCAGAGAAGGGTTGGGTTTTTTTTTTTTTTGCACTCGAAGAAATATTCTGGCAGACTATGAGATGATAAACAGCACACTCAGAAGTCAGGCAGGCAAAGGCAGCAACAGAGCCTTGTTCGAGGACCACTCTAACTTACAGTATGGAGCAATCTATCACGCATCAGCAAACGTAGCCATATTGTTGCATTCGAATATCAATATCAACACTATGTGCAATCAGAATCCTTGATATTTGAGGGTATTAAAAATATATATCCTAACAGCAGAGTGTATTGGAAATAGCTGGAAGTCAGTTGAACTGGGAGTCAGCCTGGTTCTGCCCCGTGCTAGTTATTTATGTAGCTGTCATCAATGGGCCTCTGCTTTCTTATATTCTTAAAATTTGTTGTGTTATGGAATAAGATTTAAGTAGGTCATCTCTATGGTCTTCACTCTATAACTCTATTATCTCTATAACAAATATGTATATGTGAATATGAAGGAAACAAAACTAAGCCCTAGGCATTAAAGAAGTAATCCTCAAAGTACAGTTCCTAAATTAGAGATACCTCATGAGCTAGTTAACAAAGTTATAATAAATGTGAATTTTTATAGTGACTACCTACAGGTTCATTAAAAAATAATCTTATAATCATACCATAGGAATTACAATTACTCAAGCACAAGTTAAATAAGATTTTCTCCAAATAGAGCAAAGCACATTGATTTGAAGGCTTGATGGGTCTGTGATACAGCTATCAGAGTCCAAAAATGAAATGAATTTGGGAGATCTCTTTGTTTATGCACAAGACATCACATCCCATCCCTCCCAGTTAGTAATAAAATAATTACTGATCCTTAAGTATGCCACCCAATACTTCGAGGTCTCACCAAAGTAGAGATAGGGACACATTAAGTAATAATCCACATTTACTTGTTCTTTGCTTTACCTGTTCATGTGTGAACCTGTTTTACTTGCAAACCTTCAGCTCAAAACATTTCTCCGTGGCCCCTGGGATTTTCTATCCAAATTCACATCTTTCTTGGTTTCAATCAGGTATTTTTTGTTTTATCCCTTTTCATAGCTCTACCTAGCTCCTCAGATTCCTAGGTTTTTACACATGTTAACATGCTCTACCTTATCTCCTGACTCTAATCTCTACCAGTTTAGGAATGGCACTGGAAAGTTGGCTTGGACAGCCACTCCAGTAAGTCGCTCTCCTCATCGCTCTCCGTGCTCTCTGTCAGGTTGCTTCCATTCATCAGCTCCTTAAGTTTGGATGCCAAACCTCAAATACATCTGCAAAAGTTGAGTGGTATTCTCACGAGACTGAACAGAGAAAAACTAAAAACTCCAGGAAATGAAACTTGGATCAAACCATCACTAGTTGAAACTAATTCCATAGAACTGAGTAGGAACAATGATTTAGCTTTGTCTCTTGAACATGAAACAAGAAACTTAAAAAAAAAAAAAATCAGCTAAAAAAATTTGGATCCATCATGGATCTTTGAACTAATCATTTAGCACTTCAAAAGATATTGTGAAACAGAGACTCCTAAGTAATTATGAAAATATTCGCAGGCACATTTAGAAGGTCACTGATCCCCTCTTTTCAGTATAAGCAGACAGATGTGCAACTAAGTCAGTACTAAAAGACAGCTGGCACAGAGTTCATTTGTCACATTTATGGCTGTCAATAATTTTTAAATTAGCCTTTCTATATTGCTAAAATGTCACATTTTGAATTCTCCCTCTTCAAATTAGAATTCAGAATTCAAATTCTCTGCCTTTTTTTTTTTTTTTTTGGTGACAGGAGAACTCCACCAATCAAAATTCCCCAAAGAATCTTTGACTTGGAAATGAATGCTGTGTAGAAATAAGACTGATGTAGTCATTTAATTTTGCTTGCATAGGTGGCAAAGAGATGTTTACCTTCTGAGAACAACTATAGTTGCAAGGTTGAATCCCTGATGCTTGGCAGAAGCAATTGCAATTACTATGAATTCCTGCCATTTGTATTTTATTGGTGGCAGCAGCAATAGTGGCTGTTTTTCTTCAGGTCCGGGGCATTTTCCTAGACCCCCAATCATATAACAATTTCTCTAGCATCCTAACCTATTACCAATGACTTTGGAAGCTATTTCATATACTCCAATAAGAAATGGCTCTTCATATATTCACCCAAGCTGTTACAACTGGGTACAACTTTGAACACTGACCTAAAAACCAAGCAATACAAAACTGTGTATCAGCTAAAGAATAATGAAAAATGTTTAAGTGGAGGAAGAAATAAAGATAAAGTATTTGAACCATCAAGAGTAAGCAGCTCTACTAACTTCATAAAACCATCAGAAAAGGAAATTACAAGGCCTCTTTAGATAGCAGAGCCTCACACTACTTACTACCACAAATTCTCAAGGATTCAAAATGAATGTCAAGCATTAAACAAAATAAACAGCAAAAAAGCAAATAGTTGAGTATTAAAAACATTGATCCTTTAAAAAGAAATTAAAACTTTTTCAGGTCCCTATTAACTCTCCCTCATAAAAGAATAAGAGTTGATATGATTGACCTAGAGAGGTCAGTAGAGCTAAATTGGATAATGTCCAGATCCATGCCATTGAAAACACAGCTGTGTGTTAGAAAAAAAACAAAACAACAAAAAAAAAACCTTCCTTTTTTTTATATAGTGCTCCATCTACTTACATTAATTCATGCTTTCCAATTAAATAATCTGCCTCCTTTTAGTATCATTTATATTTAATGTCTCAGGCATTTCAACTGACTGATGATGGAGTCATTCTATTTTATTGTATCACTTAATTAATATGGTTAAAAAACAACAGGAAAAATATACATCAGAAAAGATAGAAATCTTGATGAGTACAATGGGACATTTAACTACCAATATCTATACATTTTATGTTTAATAATATGGTCTAAGATTATTTTTGGTCTTAACCAATAAGAAAATGAGGATTAATCATAGTTAGTTCATGGTTCATAAGAACTTGTATACTCGTGTATACACAAGTACCAAGGGTCTCTGATACTTCAGAGCTTCTCACAGAACAATAAAACAAATTTGAGTGTTCTAGGAAGACTGAGGCAGATGGAGTTTGAAATATGTAAAACCAGCATTGAAGCTGTATGATGAAAGAACTTTAGGAAGCCGAGTCAAGTTTCCAATGAGCTGTTGCTGAATACTGAACTGTGCACAGGCACAGAGAAAACCTCCTACAGCCCACAGATGACTGGTGAACTGCGAAATGCAGTTTTCAGAGCCACACAGATCCAGATACACATTTGAGTTCTAACAATCCAGAGTGGAGAATAACCTTTGACACACAGAACATTCAGTGGGATCAACTCAGAAGTCATACCTTGATAATAGGACTCAATTAGCCCTTGAATAAAGGTTATTCCAAACCCTCCATAACAAAGATTAAAAACTCTCGTGAACATGATTAAGCAGACCTTAACTAACTTAACTGACTTCTAGAACAAAAGTAAGTGATCCTTAATAGAAGATATTGCATTAATTTACTAGGGCTGTGATAAGAAAATAGTACAAACTAATGTGGATGGTGTAAGCAACCAACATATAGTGTCTCACAGTCTTGAATCAGTAAGTCCCATATCAAGATGTCAGGAGGCTTGGTTCCTTCTATGAGCTGGGAGGGGAGGATCTGTTCCAGTGCTCCTTCCTAGGAGGGTGGATGGCCATCTTCATGTTCTCATGATGTTCTTCCTGCATGTGTGTCTACAGCCAAAATTTTTTGTTTTATAAGGTCAAGAGTCATATTGAATTAGGGATCCATGCCACTCCAGCATGACCTCATCTTATTTCTAATGAAAGTCACATTATGAGGTACTGGGAGTTAGAACTTCAACATACAAATTTGGAGGAGGAAACCCATAATTCAACCCTTAACATACATCAAATTCCAGTAATCCAAATAAATAAAATTCACTATACCAACATTAAAAAAATTCCCACACATAAAAACTGACAGAATTGACTGAAAAAATAAACAAATTCAGAATTATAATTTGAGTAATTGATAGAAAAACTAGGCAGGGAATCAGTGAGAAAACAGAGATCCAAATACTAATGCTTTCAACCAAATTTACCTAATACACACTTATAGAACCATACCCACTACAATAGCAATTATAGTTTTTCAAGTATACATGGAATATCGATTTAAATTTTCTAAAATTAAGAAGGAAAGGAATTGTATGTGGAACTCAAGAAATTAGAAAAAGAATAATAATATGAAAAAGTAGAATAGAAAAAATATATTTTATTAAATAATGTTTAGAAAATAATTGATTTGATAATGAAACTGAAAAACAAGAGTCTGAAATGCCTTCACTATAAAGGGGTTATTAGCAAAATCAAGAAATAGAAAATAAAATCAAATAACAAAAATAATAAAAATAAATTTAAAATGTTAATAACTAAACAAATAATAGAAAAAATTATGAGAATATTTGCCTCAAATCTGTGTACTTCTCTTTGAAAATCTGGATGAATTGGATATGTCTAAGAAAGTTATAAATTACTAATTTACTTTAAAACAAACACACTAAAACAACTATTTTAAAGTTTCACCCAAGAATAGTACCAGGCTTGATGAGTTCAAAGCTAATCATTTTCAGCTTTCACATATCATGTAATTCGGTGTTATTTAAACTACTTAATATCAGAAGGGGGAAGGATATTTTTATGGAAAAATAAGCATGAAAGTATTGACAGGAAAATTCTAAAAATGGAATATAACAAGGAAAGAGAAGCCTTGAAAAATATTGAAATACTTTAATAAATAGTCTAATTCAAACAGTATAATACTGGCAGAGAAATAAGTAAGAAGATCAATAATACAAAAGAAAAGAACCCAGACTCAAAGATATAAGTAACCTAGTATATAACAAAGCAGAAATTTCAAATCAGTGGGAAAATATATCATTTAAATGCACTGTTTGGGAATGACCATCCAGTCATTTAAAAGAAAAATGAGGCTGGACTTCTATGTTTATGTTTTATACAAAACCAATTTCAAATGCATCATCCTCTACTTGTTAAAATAGAAAGCATTAAAATTCCAGAAAGGATCCTGGGGGATATTTAAAACTAAAAGTTATTAATTAAAATGGTGTTTGAAAGTGTAACATAGTGTTTGAAAGTCATAAAATAATAAAATGGAAAATTTATGGTGAAAAACATCATTAACAAAGTTAAAGAGGGAACAAGTATCTTGGAAAAGGTTTTCTAATATCTTTAAATTCTAATGCTTTGTACATGAAAAACATTCAGTAAACTGAGGGACTGTCATAGAATTTGCACAGATAAAGATATTAGCATATAATTTTATAGAATACTGTAGCAGTCCACATAATTTAAATAATGACCTTGCAGTTGCAATTATAAGATCCCTCTTCAGAGATAATCTTATAAGTGGCAAAAAAAAAAATTTAATTATAGCACTTTAATAGGAAAAAGACTAAAAAATAAAATCCATAAATAGAGAAGAAATGAATTATGTTGTATCTACAAGGGGGGACCCCCCAAAAGTGGAATTATCTTCTGGAGGGTGGGCCCCTTGTACAGGCTTTCCCTGCTAGGTAACTGTTCTAGGAACCCATCTGTATCAGTGTACCAGCTGGTATTGTTGTGAGAGGTTGTGTTCAGTTTCAGTGACTTTTTTTTGAAGACTCAATACATTTGCCCATTTCATGATGGATGACTTACAAGTATACCTGCCCACACCACACTGAGTGTTTGGCAGTTTTTGACCAAAAATAGCATGACCCCCTGCACCCAGCCCTCCCTGTTCACCTGATCTTGCCCCAAGGGACTTATTTTTGTTTCTCTGGATGAAAAAAGTCCTCAAAGGGAAGTGTTTTGCTGAAGCAGAAGAGGTGAAATAAAAAACAGCGAAGCACTAAAAGGCATCAGAATGGAAGAATTCAAAAACTGTTTTGAGCAGTGGAAAAAACATCTCAATAGGCGTGTTGCATCAGATGGAGAGTACTTTGAAGATGACTGAGGTTTAAACATATAAGAATAAGTACACAATTTTTAAATAAATAAATTCAGGTTTTTTGGGGGGTCTACCCTTATATATACTAGAATATTAAGCAAAAACATTGTCCTGTAGAAAGTTATATACCATAAAAATATACACAAGACACAAACATACAATATCATATCATTTGAGTAACTTTTATAATGCAAGCAAGTATAAAGTTAAATGACTCAAATTAGTGTTCTATTCTGGAATATAACTTATTAAATAAATAAGGAGAAAAAAATTCTGTTAATCATTGCACAGTAATTCAAAATACACATTTTAGATTTTTATGGACATGATTCTCACTACATTGAAGAATAGATTTTTTAGAAAGTCAAATTTCCTCTGCTTTTATAAGTACATACAATATATTCTATAATCATATATTTTCTTTTTATGACTATTTTATCTATTTAAGTTTATAATACATAATGTTAAATTCCATGTACTTCCTCTAAAAAAGTTAACATTATATAGAAAGTCTTTTATATTTCTTATATTTCATAAATGATTGAACTCCAATAGGTAGTATTTCCTGTCTCAGGAAAAAATGGAACACACAGTGAGCCCACTGGTATTTTTAAAAATCCATGGATGTTTATCTTGTTTCTGGCAAGCCACAAAGTGCAATTCTTCAGGGTCTTTTCCACAACAAAAACTAGGAAGATTAAAAAGACTGACCACTGAGGTCTATGCCAATCTCTCTTCAAGGAGGATTATATCAAGTTCCATTTCCAAAAAAATCTATGTGTACTGAAGTTGGGCTGTATATATTAAATTAGAATAAAATGGCCCCACTTTGCTAAGAATCAGTTGAAAATGAACTGGAGCTTGAGTTATACCTACTCTTTTCTTTGAAAATGTCTAGGATTAATTCTGTACAATTTGTGTCAATGATAAAAAGTTCAGTGAATTTTCCACCTCTATTACATGATACCACTGTAAAATGAAATTTTGATGATCTTAAACTCTGATCATCAAACTGTGGCCAAATTGTCATAAGTGAAACACAGATATTTTCAAAAGAACATGTAACTATTAAAAATCTACCTACTAAACTATTTTTCATTTCAAAATTAGCAGTGCAAGATGACAATTCACAGAAGACAATGGAAGCCAATATTAACATGCTAAAATGTTCAGTTACACTTGCCTGCATTTTGTTTTAATGTTATCAAGAGCAGTAAAAGAATCTTATTTTTCAAAATGTAAGTACTAAATATTTTTTTGAGGTTTTCCAAAACCTGTGATTGCCTTCAGATGCACACAAAATAAGAAAAGAAAATAATTAATGACTCTTAACCACAAAGGTTAAAGGCATCCAGTCATCTTTTTATCTACTATTATAGCTTTTTGGACCAAAACAAACTATCGGGATGAGTATTACTTTCAATGGAAGGAGTGTCAGGAACTTATTATAGCTCTCTGTCATCTACTATAATCAGTGAAAGGGCATTTCGTTCATCAAATTATTTTGGTGTTGAGAAATTATCTAACTATACGGGACATGGCACATTAGCTCCGACTTTTACAATAGGAGACGATGACATGATTAAATGAGACAACTCTCTGGGGAAAGTGGAGAATCCATGATTATAGGCTTTGGAGTGATTTGCATATAACATCTAAGCATCTAGGAGAGGTGGTTGCTTGATACAGACTTGGGAAACTGGTTTTTTATATTTGGGGGATTAAGTATCCACAAGAGTGAGGAAGGATTTCTTTATCAAGGTCTTATCTGGAGAAAATTGAAATTATTTTAACAAAGAGAATTTATTATTAAAAATTCTCGACCAGATGTCGGAGAGCAGAAAATGTACTATATTACTAATAGTAGTAATTAAAGGTGTGGAGGAATCACAAAAGTAGTTACTATAGGATGAAGCTACAACCCCTACGGCTAAGAAAATGAATGGAGGGGTGCTGAGGAAAGAGGCCTGTACCCCTGAGGCAGAGAAGCGGCTTGTAATTAACTGGCACCTCAGGAGATGGATCCCACGGAGCTGAGACTCAGACATATAAGAAAGAGGCTTCAGCCAACTGACGCTGCATCCCACAAGGGGCGTAGGAAGGCTGCTTCTGACAGGTGATTAAAACGGCAACCCGAAATCAGCTGCTACTATTGGAATGAACTGCCACTGCCAAGGTAAAGCATCTTTAACGTGATGATACTGACACGTACAGGAAGTAACCAGTCGCCTTCCTTCTCCAATCATGTGGGTTCACCTCAGTGACCCCTATTGGCAGAGCCTAAGGGAGAACCAACTGGCGAAGAAGAACTGTGGTTTGGAGATACTAGCCAAAGAATCAAAAAACAGAATACAGAAGAGTGGGTTAGAAACTGAGAGACCGAAGTTCAATACCCAGCGCAGCTCAGCCACTTGACTACTCAAGATTAATACTGGGCCTTGTACAAGCTGTGGTTTGCTCAACGGTAACAACAAAAAAAATGTTATACACATGCTGAAACATTTCACATTCTCTCCAAACCAAGGAGGTGCAAAATCTCAATAGTTCTTGGGACTAGAATTGCTCCTCCTCAAATTTAATCACAGTCCAATTCTTATAGAAAATAATAAGGGGAGAAGAAAAAATGAATTAAGTCAATTTCCCAGTGCTTTGTGGTTTCCAGTTTTTATGTTTTTTATCAATTTCTATCTTTTAATAGTCAAATAATGGAGTCTATTTTTCTATTCTTGAATATTTTTAGTTTTTCAGGTGTGCCCTACTGTACAGTCATTTTATAGTGTTCTTGGGTGCTTGGAAGAGGGTATACCCTCTGTAAGGTTCAGCATTGTATAGATAGATAGATGACAGATGTGTGTGTTGACACCCTTATACATACACACACATACAAACACAGACATATATATTACATATCAATTTGTTGGATATGTATGCACATGTTTATATCTATTTATGGCTAAATCTATAAAAATAGAAATATATAATCAAATAGATGTGTATGCATTTAATTTAGATATACCTACTTATATTGCTTAGTTTTGGTCTTCTATACATTTATTTGTTTCTTGCTTGGGCTGAGAGATGAAAGTTAAAATATGCTAGTACAAAGTATCTATTTTTATTGTGATAATCCCTTGGAAACTGGATGTCCCCCCACCACCACACATAAAAACCCAAATTTTTGTTTAGGTGTTGAGACTAGGTATACCATACATATACCAAGGGGGTACAAAAAAGTTTATTCCTCACATAATGAGACTTTGTAAGGAGAACAGGACAAGATCCCAAGCAGGTCTAAAAATGTCTTGAGAGAAAAGCAGGAGAAGAGACTGACTTGGCTTTTAATATGACATTATTAATTTTTCATGTGTTTGACAAAGAAGCAATTTGTCCCACTATCCCTTTCTCCACTACAGTTGTGATGCTCTTTTTCCCCTTAGCTCTAGTCTATGTTACTGACATATTTGTTTTTGTGGCTTTCAAATTGTCACATTTTCTTTAGAGAGACTGATTCTCATGTATGTTATATCTCTGAGTACAACTACAAGGATGAATTTATGATGAATATTCAAGTTCTTGGAAAGGTTATTGGCACCTTACCTTTTAGGCCATGATAACTGACAGCCTGTATAGTATCCTAATGACAGTGATGACAAGTGTCTAGAGTACTCTCAATGTAGACTTAGTCTTCTGACATCATTTACATATATCAGTGATATCTGAATATGAGCTCTTTCCAGAATTATTAAAAATAATAGCTGAATAATGGAATAATAATTGAGACCAACTCTTCTAAAAATTGTATCTGGATAACATCTATGAATATTGTCATCACTTGCCTCTACTATATTCTGATGTTTTGGCAAAGTATCATTCATTATCATTCTTATAGAAGCAATTTTCTTTGTTCATTACATTAATAATGTGATGACTTCTTGTTGGCAAGCCAAACAATTAATCTTCTATGAGTAGATCTAGTTTAATTTAAACATGCTAATCTTTTTGCAGTTTTCAGGTAGGCAATGAGACATCATCTAATATGATAATATGATAATAGATAATTAGATTTAGCGGCTCCATATTATATCTCAGAAATGATAGGAAAACGCCAGCCAGAAAATATAATTTCATAGGTTGTGCTATGAAGAGAAAGCCTGTGAAATCTTATAATACAACTACACTTGGGCAAAGGAGAACCTAAAATAGTTGAGCAAATTTAAGAGCTAGAACATAGGACTTGTGAAGGCATTATGACAGGAACTAGAGTTCTTTAATTTTGAAAAAAGAAGGGCTATTTAACAAGCAGGATTGGGTGAAGAACAAGTTGCACATCAGGTATTTCTTTGGCTAATTGCGGTTTGCTTTTATTTGGGAGGAAACCTAAGACCACTGAAGCAAGGTGTATTGCACAAGGCACATTTCTCATGTAAAGACCCTTGCTGATGAGCTAAGTTCAAGTATAGGTAAAGCAAACACTGGCCCCGGAGAGACAGATTTAGCTGATACAGACATCAGAGGGAAACTCCAGGTTAAGGTCACTGCTGGAAGTTAAGTGGGTCATGAACAGATTTTTGGGAAAGAGGCCTTTTCATTTACGGCAGTACTCCAGCTGGAGGGAATGAGGGCATTGCTTCCACAAATTTGGATAAAAGCCTGAGAATTGCTATGCTATATAATAACTAGGTTCAGAATTAAGTTCACCAACAAGAGAAAAACTGAGTTACCAGATCAAATGCATTTTACTGTAGAGTGTAAATAGAAGCAGGATTTTGATCTTAGATATAGTATCATTTTACAAGCAGGAAGAAGGAGTTGAGAGGAAAAGGCAGTACTTTGTCCCAGGGACTATGCTCATCTCCGAGACAAAAGTTACCTGGCCTGTTGACATTAGACTCAATTCTAGCAACTCTGAAGGGTAGTCTGCATATTAGAAAAAGAGAATATTTAACATTTGGAAGAGAAAAAAAGGGGAATTTAGGACAGGTGCAAGCAATGAGCTTGGCAAAGGAAGTAGATATGGTTTAACTTAGGTGAAGGCTTCTATAGCTGTACTGAGAAGAGAATAAGAAAATCCACTTCAATGAAAACAAAGGCTTTCTCCTTAGTTGTATATTCCTAATAACACCTATTTCCTCTTTCGTATCAAAACCCTTCAAATTACTCTGCGCATGGTGGATGGCCACTTCTCCACTTCAGGTGGCACGTGTTACGAACAAAGATGTGTCCACATACTACAAATAGACTGATTTATTCTTTAGAGACTCCCATTATTAGAAGAATGTTGTCTATTCCACTGTTGGAATCTATGGGTCCAAGAATCAAGGGACAGGCGTGACTCCTCTCACCCTTAAACCTAAAAACCTATTCACAAAGCTTCAATTTCTTTCTTTGGGGCTCTGAACTCTTAGGTTTTGAGGCCTGTTCTTCCAGCAGGGCAGTGTTCCCTCCATGGGAGAGCAAGCAGGTGTCCATCAATTGGAAGTTATGGTTGCTATCTGCTCACCTGAGCTCCATATGTAACTGAAATATAGTCGGAGGGAAACATCACTGGCTGGAAGGATTGATACTAATAACCAAGAAAACTTGACAAGAGAACCATGTTATCAAAGCCAGACTCTTCTCTGGAGCACCTCTTAGTACTTCCATGTCCCAGAATAAAAGTTAATGGAAAATTACAACACCCTTTTCCCCAAAAAAGTAGGTATGCCCCCATGAGGATTCACACCTTCAAAAATAAAATCTGGGTCACCCAACGAAGAATGCTATTTAGCTGAGATCCTTATTTGAGGGTGAAGAAAACATAATGGGTAGTAGAAGAAGAGCCTGTAAGCATATTCTAGGGCCTTATGACTTGATACAGAATTGAGGCTACATCAACTATGTATGGTTTACTCCTCGCTCTCTATGTGTATATACACATACACACACATGCATTAGGAATGGTATTTGTCATTTTAATGAATGAATGAACTACTTCTTCTGTTGTTGAACACGTTTTCTCTAATCAGGCCTTATTATAAAAACTTCTGCATTAAGCACATTTGTGTACAAATTTGACCATATTCATGATTAATTCCCTAGAATATGTGGGGAAAAAGCTAAATTGCTGGATATGAAAATTTATACTCTTAGTAGATAGTGAAAGTATTTTTTTTAATGTTATAAGAACTTATACTCATGCAGAGATATTCATCTCATCACTTCGTGGTCAGTACTGAGTGCAACCTTTTATCAAGTATATATGTATGTTTCAAAAGCAAAAACTATATTTCATTGCTGCATTAATTCATTAATAAGTTTAATTTTATAAACTGAAATTTATCAGTGAATTTTTGTTCATATTTTTATTGAGCTTCTAGTGGTTTTAAGTGTTTGCTTAGCATTGGTAAAATATCTTTACCTTTATTTTAAGATTCATTGTAAATAGTTTGTAAGTTTTTATTTGACTTCTGTTTCTTTGATATTTGATTTATGTAAGTTTTTATTTTACCTAGTTAAATCTATATATCTATCTTCCTCTTAGAATTCACTTTCTTCTCATCCAAGGAGTAGCAGCCTGACTTCTTCAATAATGGGCAAGACAGTTAATACAAGCTCAAAAATAAGATAAATTGTTTTTGTACTTCTTTCATAGCACCTATTACTTCTACACATTTTATACTTACATGCAAACATCTTGTCTTCTTTACTAGCATGGAAATCCTTGAGGGTTGAGCCCATATGTTATTCATTTTTAAATATCCCCAAAACATATTGACCTCAATAAATATTTTGTTAAATGAAAAAATATAAATTAATAAGTACATACTTATAAGCTCTATAGAGGCTTTTGAAAAGACCTTAAGGCAGTGTACACTTATTAATTTTAACATAGACTTTCTTGTTTACATATGGATAACAAAATTTTATTTCTTGTACACAACAGAAAAATATTAAGCTAAGAACTGACATTATACCTAGGTATTTAAAAAATAATTTTTTTAGCCTCACCTGAGGATGTTTTTTCTGTTGCTTTTAGAGAGAGAGGAAGGGAAAGAGAGAAACATTGCTGCAAGAGAGATGCATCAATTGATTATCTCCTGTAGGCACCTGGACTGGGGATTGCACACACCTGCACTGGGGTCATATGTGCTCAGACTGGGGTAATGCGTCCTTTCAGTTACAGGATGATGCTCCAAACAACTCAGCCATACCAGCCAGGTCCCAAAAATAAATTTAATCAACCTAAAAGTACCTTGTACAAAAGCATCTATTATAATCTATTATTTTATGAATTTGATCTCTTCAACTTATTTATTTATAATATGCAAAATAATGCATAAGCATTTTATAAGAAAACTCCATTCTGTGTTCCTACACTGTGTGGTTGACACGGTCCCCAAAATAAGCCAAAGGAACCCCAAACTGCAGGTCATTAAGCAATATTTCAAAGAGGAGCAAGTGACTGCTGCTCTTTGCTCCTTTTGGATATTTGCCTCGGATTAAGTTATGCACAGCCACTCGGAGAAGTTGAATTCTAAACTAAAAGAATGCACTGAGTTCAAAAGAACATAGGATATCTTTCTGGAGTCGGAGCTAAGATTATGACCACTGTTATATAATTTTCCTTTGTAAAAAATAATTTCATATTTTTGACAAATGCCAAAATATTTTTTGAAAGAACAATCTAATTTTCTAGTAATCCAAAGATTACTGTCTTCATGTTTGTGTTTTTGGCCTTTTGAAAGCTGTAGAGAAATGGCTATTAGATTGTTTTTTTATGCTGAACATTATGGCTCTTAACACCATGCTCAAGGAGCTGCATAAACCCACATTTTCAGGGAAATAACATTGCAGCTGAGATTCTTAGCAGAAGAGGTGTTACTTTGCTTACAGGTCAACTGTCCCAGTGTTTTATATAAAGAATGGTTGGCTCTAGGAGGAGTACAGAAGTGAGGTTTCCATTAGCAAATAGTTTCAGGATAGAATAAAAGGCTAAAATGCCTTAATTTTATATGCTAATTTCCATGTATCCCCAACATAACCTTCAGGGTACCACTCTGCCCAACCAATGACTTAACAAATGGTTAAGAGGAAAAATAAAATCAGGCCTTCTGGTCTCAGTCATTCCTGTCTGCTCTTCCCTTGATGATCTCCAGAAGGCTTTTCATCCTCTACCTTTGTTTTGAGTTGGAAGTTCAAGATCTTAAGCTATTTTTTTCTTTCTTAGGTGTTAAGTACCATTAAAAATTGTCCTTTTCATGCCATAATCTATAAGTTATAATCACTACATGATATCCAAATACCTTATCCTCCATTCAGCACCCAAGGGTCCCTTCAGTTTAATGAATTGCTCCTCTAAAAGAGAGGTTTGTACTCATTCTCATTCATTTGCATTTATAATACCCAGCTTTTCTTAGTAATTCTATGTAGTCTATTTTTATGGCCTCTGTACCAGGAACTTTTCCTTACAGAAAAAGAACAGTACAAACCAATCTGTGCTATCTTGGCTTTTTTTTTCTTTTTGGTTTTTTGTTTGTTTTTAAAAATTAACAACTGCCTTTACCATAAGATGCATGTTCCCTATTGACTTCTCTAGCTGAATACAGGAGCATTCTCTCAATGGAGAGGGCCTGGCACTTATCTTCCCAACATAAGAAATATTTCGCACGAAGGTTTTAATACCATAGATTTATTATTTCCCTTTGCCTGCCAGTGAGGTTTACATTTTTAGTCAAACTATCTATACATTGCTTCATCTACAAATATGTTCAACATGTGCAGAGAGACAACAAATACAGTATGGGGGGAATCATGATAGTGGATTTCCAAATGGTTCTCACAAACCAACTTTTATGTCCCCTAAAAATCCTAGGGGAGTAATAAAAACTAAAATACAAAGTGTTAGTTCTGAAGTTAAAGAGATACTTCATATTGTAAAAGAGGTACAGACCAGCTCTGCAAGAAAATGACTTTAAATCAACTTTAAAAAAGATAAAAATATAGTATGTATTTCAAGAAGATTTAATCACTCAGATAAAATGTTATGCATTAATATGGATTGGGAAAAAGATAAAAACACATTTTTTTGCTTTGTGTTCAATACATGAGTATAACAAATTTGAAGTTGACCATTTATCCAATTCTATCCAACTTTATCAAAGTTATTCTATGCAACTTTGAACAGTACTTTAGTAGTGAAAATACAATAATAAGCGGTCATTTAGTCAACAAATACTTCTTTTATGTATTCTTTATGGCAGGTCTCTGTTAGCTGCTGGAGCTATAGTATCTAGAAGGCCAGATAAGATCTCAAAATCCATGTAGATGGAGAACATGGAGTTTACATTCCAGTGGGGCTGACAGAGAATGAATAAGGAAGCAAAGAAACAAATAAATAATTGAGATAATAACAGATAGTGGTGTGGGTTATTAAGACAATAACCAGAATAATATAATAAGAATGATGAAAAATGGTGGGCAGGGTATTATGGTATTATTATAAATCCATGCTTAAATAAAGTCTTTCAGAAAAAGCTGATATAAAGCTTAACTATTGCCATAAACAATCATAAGCACAGGACAATACATACAAAACAATAGTTTGCAGAAATTGGGCTGGACTATGGTCCTCAAAGGAAGGGACACAGGAGGTGCTTCCTAAATCTCCTTCACCCAGGTTTCTCCCTGAGGACAAAGGCAGGTATTTCCATTCAGTGGAAGAAACATAGATCAGTATTAGGAATGGCCATGCTGCTGAGATTTGACATAAGAATTGCAGGAAAAGACCCATTCATATTGGCATTAAAATTCCCTTGAAGTCCCAGACCATCATCAAAGCTGAATAAGAGCAGGAAAAGACTCTAACAGACCAATAAAGGACAGCCACTGGGAGCCTGGAGAACTGAGCAGAGATTTTGTTATGGGAAGGGGGCTGGGCTTGGAGTAGGTCAGCCTTGGGCCAGCTGGTAGTGTGTGGATTCTTGACTTTGTGAAGGAAGGATTTCATGATATTAGTCTAGGTGATTTTGAGAACAAGTTTATTAAAGCTGAGGACAGTGAAACAAGGAAGGGCCTGGGATAGGAGAAGCAACAAGAGAGGCTTGGTGGGGTTGTTGTCAGCTCACTAGAAAGTCAGAAAAAAGGGAGCCTTGGAGACAGGTTCGGAGAGTTAGCTCTGGATGAGTTGCTGCTGCCTGCTGCTCCCTTTGTTGCAAGTCTTTTTGGGATCCTTAGAGTTTAGGAGATGCATGGCTGTGGGGGAAGAAAGGTGTGGGCATGCTTTGGGTTCTTGATCTTGAGGGTTTTAAAGACTGGGGCTTTAGGGGAAGATCTCAATATAATATTCATCAGCTTTATGCTGATGCACCAAAATGAGATTTATTCCCTTAATTTCATCCCTTCTTGGATGCAGTTGGCACAAATGGCAATAATTTGATTTTTGTTATCTATTTCCAAGAGTAGGGTGACTTAAGCTATTTACCCTCTACTTGGGGAGGAGAAATGTAAACCATTTACTCTTATGTGTCCTTGGTTAGGGAAGAGAGGATGTTGTGATTTACTAGATGGCTGTAAACTGCTTGGCTGCTAAGCTGTGTCCCAGTTTCCTTATTCCATAGTGTCTTGGTTTACTAGCCTGTCTCAGTTATGTATGCCACATAGTGCCTGTGGAAAGTTGGGGTTCAGACTCAGCCAGCCAAGAGAGATGTTTATAAAACCCTAGGTATTTGGCTGAAAATATTAAGAAGGCCACATTCGAAGAGCCAGAACTAGCTCAAAAAGAAAGGATACAGGTTTTCATTTATATGAGGTTGTTTTTATCAATTTTTAAATTATTCTTGGCACCAGTGTAAATTAAAATAAGTAGTTCTCTAAATAATATGACTCAGCTATTTATTTTCCAGCTAGAAAAACAATGGTGGTTGTTTTTGCTTTGAAACTTGTTGATCTTTTAAGAAAATTTATAATCAAAAGTAAAATATTATTTTTCACTTTAAGACTTATAGGAAATACAATTATTTTTAACTTTGTAATGATTCTTAAAAGTTTACCAATCCCTAGTAGAAATATCTCACCTTTAAGGATTACTAGGTATTGATAAGAATGTTAAAATCTACACTGACATAGGCAGTGGTAAACAGAGAAAGGGTTTCCTGTGTGGTTACATTCACAATGCATGGATGGTAGAGGAGTAAACTAATTTTACAGTTGCATTCTTTCTGCTATTTATCTGGCTCAGTGTATCACTTATGCTAAACTTATTCTAAACTTTGAGGAATATTAGAACTTCGATTTGAAAGGTGAATTCTTGAGATAAGAAAATGCAACAATTTTCATTCATTTAATCCTGATTGCCTTTTTCCTTACTGATCACTCATATTCATTATTTGTAGATTTGATTTTTTTAGAAAAGCACATCTGCCTATCAGCCCATTCAAATGTTTCTAAAAAACAATAAAAATAAGAGACTTTATAATACTACTGTATATCAAGATTAATAATATCTTAATTAATGTTCTTTATTAATATCAATAAATAAATGATAGGTTGATAGATAGATAGATCCCCAAAACAAATGAAACTGGATAGAAAGAAACTTACCCAAAGTCAGTCACAAAGGCTTATCACATGGTTCTTCATGAAAGAGTCTATGAACAGATAGGAAGATGCTTTATTTCTCCCTTCTGACTCACAAAGCTGGGTTCCATACAAAGAAAAAGCCTCCCTGCATTTAGAAACTCTCAACATAGATGAGGAATTCTTGCTCCAAATAACTAGCTGCCTCTTAGATAAATTACATGGATATAGAAAAAGGGTAAAAGCAACCAAACAAATGAAAATAAAAGCATCTACAAATGGTGGAACTATGCCTATGGAGTTTTCAAAGGAAGGACTGAAACTAATAAACTGTATATCCTAATAATGTATAAAGGAAAAGGGAGATATTTTCAAGATTCAGAAAATATTCTCCCATGAAAACTTTTAAAACTGAATATGTACTTTAATCTTGGAATAAAAAAAAATCAACCCTGCACTCAAAAGGGGAAGTTGAAACTGGACAATGAGCACTAAAACTGGTTAAACACCAAGTTAAGTCAAAATAATTATTTTAATATAATCACTAAATGGAAAGAAAATACCAAAAATACTTTTTAAAAATGAAAAATTATTCAGTAAAATGTTTAATTTTGGAATTTAATAATCAGAATTTAAAACCCAGATTAAAAATAAAACAGTATGAATAGAGGGGTGGGGAAGAAAAGCAAGCTAAATTTCTTGCTTTAAATAGTGAGGACTCAAAGTCTGGTCAAGACGGCAGCATAGTAAACATGGCTCACCAACTGGCACAACCACATCAAAATTAAAACTAAAATATAGAAAAAACCATCACTAGGAACCACCAGAAATCAAATTGAATTGAAGTCTGACAAATATGGAATTAAAGAAACTACATCCACCCAGATTGGTAAGGGGGGTGGAAACATCGAACAGGTTGGTCCGACATTCATACATGGTGGATAAAAATTCAGGAAGGATATTTCCAGAGTGAGGAGTACCAGCCCCACAATAGATTCCCCAGCCTAGGGTTCTAGTGCCAAGAAGATAAGTCCCCATAACTTCTGGGTGCAATGCAGGGATTGAGTTGGTGGAAGAAACTCCTGGAGTTCCAAGCAGTTCCTCTTAAAGAACCCACACACAAACTTCCTTAGGCTCACTTCCTCTGAACTCCAGCTCCATGGTAGCAGCTTGAAAAACATCAGTGGCATACAGCAAGGAACTGAAGTGTCTGGCATCAGGCAAGAGCTGGGGGATGGCTTTCTCCCAGGTAGCAGTGGCTATTAGCCTTTTCTGAGCCCTCCCCTCACAGAGCCCCTGAGCCCACAGGCTGGTGCCATACCTGAGCCTCCATCAACCTGGCTAACAATGTTTGCCCCATCCTAGAGATCCCAGAGACTCCCTCCCACCCAACTCCTACCCAAGCTGCTTTTCCATATGAATGGCTGGTATTGGTTCATGCTTCACAACTTCCTAAATCCTCTCAAACAAGCGACCACTAGCCTCAGTGAGTCCCCAGCTCCTGTATATTTTGTTAAGTGTTCCTAGGTTCAGCACTAGCAGCAGCCAGCCTAGATTCACAGCCTAGATTCACCTGGGAATCTCCAAGTCCAGGACAGGTAGCAGCCATCTCAGATTGCTTTGTAGTTCAGGCAGGGTGGCCCTGAGAAAAACACAGGTTGGGGCTGACCTTGGCCTGGACAACCTGGGAAGTTTCAGAGCCTGCACACCCAGTGGACAGCTACAGACCATGTCAGAGCACCACCACCCTGCCACTGCACAGCTGATCCTCCACGGAGGGCAAGGCTAGTGGGTGGTGGTCATAGCCAGTCCTTGCAGCTTACTGGCCTAGGTAAATCCCTCCCATTGGCCTGCCAACATCATTCAAGGCTCAAATACAAGAGGAGGGTATACTCAGTCCACACAATGGGCGCATCTCAAGTAACCAGCCTGGGTGATGAGAAGGCTGTGCCACTGGACCATAAAGGACACCTACTACATTACGCCATGCTAGCAAAACACAGAATCATAGCAGCTCTACATAATACATAGAAACAAACATAGGGAGGCTACCAAAATGAGCAAACAAAGAAACATGGCCCAAACGAAAGAAGAGATCAAAACTCCAGAAAAAGAACTAAACGAAATGGGGATAAGCAATCTATCAGATGCCAAATTAAATACACTGGTTATATGGATGCTCAAAGAACTTAGTGAGGACCTCAGCAGCATAAAAAAAGATCCAGTCAGAAATGAAGTATATACTAATTGAAGTAAAGAACAATTTATAGGAAAACAAGAGTACAGTGGACAAGGCCAAGAATCAAATCAATGATTTAGGACACAAGTAAGCAAGAAAGAACCAATCAGAAGAAGATGAAAAAAGAAACCAAAAATTAAGGATAGTTGGGACAACTTCAGGTGTTCCAACAGTTGTATCGATGGAGTGCCAGAAAGGGAAGAGAAAGAGAAAGAAATTAGAAATCTATTTGACAAAATAATTTGGTGAAGGAATAGACATGCAAGTCCAGGATGAGAGAGAATCACAAACAAGTTGGATACAAAGAGGCCCACTCCAAGACACATCCCAATTAAAATGCCAATGGTTAAAGATAGAGAGAATCTTAAAAGCAGCAAGAGAAAAGAAGTTAGTTACCTACCGGGGAGTTCCCATAAGACTGTCAGCTGATTCTCAAAAGAAACTGCAGGCTAGAAGGAATTGGAAAGAAATATTCAATGTCATGAAAAACAGGGACCTACAACAAAGTTTGCTCTCCCCAGCTAAGATATTATTTAGAATTGAAGGGCAGATAAAAAGCTTCCTACACTAGAAAAAAACTAAAGGAGTTCATCACCACCAAACTATTATTATGTGAAATATTAAAGGGATTTATTTAAGGAAAAGAAGATCAGAACTATGAACAATAAAATGGCAGTAAATACAGATCTATCAACAATTGAATCTAAAAAACAACTAAGCAAACAAGAAGAACAGACAGAATCATGAATACGGAGAGGGTTTTGTTGGTTGCCATATCTGAGTGGGATGTGGGGAAATGTGTGAAGAGGTGGGAGAATTAAGATGTACAAATAAGCAATCACAGAATAGCCATGGGGATGTAAACTACAGTACAGGAAATGGAGAAGCCAAAGAACTTATTGGCGTGACCCATAGACATGGACAATTGTGTGGGGATTGCCTGAAGGAATGGGGTGCTGGGTGCACAGGAGAAAAGGAAGTAAAATTGGGAGAATGGTAATAGCATAATGAATAAAATATAATTTAAAAATAAATAAACAGTGAAGACTAAAAAATATGTACTTTTAATCATGACGGACAATGAGAAAAAGACAGGCAAAAGTAGACTTCAAGCATAATAGGTAGACATTTCAAAATATTGGGGGAAAATAAGAAAACATGGTTTATAAAAAAATTAAAGATTGAGAAAATATTACACAATAACAACAAAATGAACTAAAATGAATAAGACTAGAGAGATATAGAAATAGATATATATTTATACATAAAGGAATAACAATAAATATAAATGGACTAAAAGTTGAAAATTAAAATCAAATTTTAACCTGGATAATTTTTAGATAAAACATTTTTTTCTCAATTTATTATTCACAACTAGGAAATTCACCAGTGGAGTCCTTGACTGGATCTACATTCATTGGAGACATCAATCATAACTTTTTTAGTACTAGATTTCACATATTTTACATATATTATTTGAATTATTTAATACCAATTTAGTTTCTCTGAAGATAGTTGGATGGGAATTAAAACAAGAAGTTAAGATACTGGAAATATCAATGCACAAAAGTGTCATATCAAGATAAACATTTTTACATATATAGTTTGGAATTTAAAAGTGAAATTTAAGCTCTTGTCGGGTGGCTCAATTTGTTAGAGCATCATCCTCTACATCAACAGCTTTCCAGTTCAAGTCCCTGTCAGGTCACATACCTAGGTTGCAGGTTCAATACCTATTGGGGCATGCATGGGAAGCAACTGATCAATATACCTTTCCCTCTCTCTCTCTCTCTCTTTCTCTCTCTCTCTCTCTCTCTCTCTCTCTGTCTTTCTTCTTTCTCCCTCCCCTTCCTCTCTAAAATCAATGAACATATCCTTGGGTGAGGATTAATTTTTTAAAAAGGAGGGGGACTTAAAAGTTCCATGAGAAGTGGAGCTCAACCATTTAGGATTTCTTGGCCACACTGGACATTTTAAAAATGGAAGTGATGAGGCAGATGTTAAAAGGCTTCTCATAGAATGAAATGGCTGTCTAAAACAGTCCACAGAATTACTGATCTTTGTACAAATAGTAAAAAAGGAAGGGAAGAAAGAAGAAATAGAAATTTTTAAGGAAAATGAAAAACTTTCAGACCTTTAGTCATTTATTATTTAGACCATTTAGACATTCAAGTGTAAAACATATTATAATAGTAAATCAATATTGATGCTTATTCCTACCAAACCTTAGTTGTTCTGGTGATAAAGCTACAATGGTATCCTTCATAGTTGTCAACTTAATATTTTCAAGTGAGACAAATATTGTTTACTTGATTGCTGTCTTTTGAAAAATACTATTTTGTTCTGCTTTAAAGGGAGAAAGCAATTCTGAATGTTGTCATTCAATCAATTGTACCTAGACTTATTGAGCTTGGCTAGAATATAATGGAGACAATAGTCCTTGTTATATGAATCACAACTACATGTGCCATCCATCAATAACAATTACTCTGACAACATCCTACTTGTAACACACACTTGAAACCTGTCGACATGACATGCACGAGCATGTTTTGAATGGAATCTAAATGAAGAATGGTTGCCAGCATTTTTATTGTTTAGTTATACCTGCTTGAAAATAATAAGTAACAAAATAATTTTAATCTAGATAATTGAAGGTAGCATTTTAGACTCTTTAGTTAATGTTCATTAAGATTGCTGAAAGAATTGTCACTAGGTTTAATCTCTAATGGATGTGCCTTAATCATTTCTCACTACACTAGAGAAATGCACAATCTTTATTTTTACTAAAGCTTGGAAAAAGTTACCCAAAGTCACACAGCAATCGAAGCACTGAGACTGAGTCCAGACAGAAAATCTCAGGTTTGTCTGACCCCAAAAGCTGTAGTCTGAGGAACAATACTGGCCTTACTCCCTCCCTCCTACACTGACACCTACTAGTTAGAACATTCAGAGTATTTTTTCAAAACTATGGTGTCTTAAAGTGAACTGTTAAAATACTTTTGGTGTTACTCTACTTGTGTCAGCTATATGAGTTTTTTTAAGCAAATATGTAAAGTTATCTTGTGTTTTAGCTGTAGAATTTTATTTTATTAATTTTTTAAAATATTTTTTTTTATTTATTTTTAGACAGAAGGGAAGAGAGGGAGAAAAAAATCAATGTGTGGTTGCCTCTCGTGTGTCCTCTACTGGGGACCTGGCCCATAACCCAGGCATGTGCCCTGACTGGGAATTGAACCAGCAACCTTTTGGTTCACAGGCTGGTGCTCAATCCACTGAGCCATGCCAGCCAGGGCTTAGCTGTAGAGTATTAGAATGAGAATGGGTTTGCAAGACTATTTCAGTTATCCCTACTTTTACTACAAAAAAAAAAAAAAAAGAAAAGAAAGAAAGAAAATGTGAGATTTGCCTCTGGTTACCTAAGTAGTCGGTAGCAGAGGCAAGAATAGGACCAAAATACAGTTCTTATGAATTCTACCCTGTCTTGTCTCTGGGAGAGGTGATGATAAATTGTTAGAAAAAGTGCTTCAGTCATTTACATATATTCTAGAACATTTGTAATCTGTGCAGGACAACTTGGTGTGCCCTCCAAACACTCATTTTTGTATAAGTGGGAATAAACTTACAAGTTCCTTTCTTCTCTTTTCTTTTTGTTCTCTCTCAACGTGGAAAATATGTATTCAGCTGTTTATAATCCTGATGCCTCAGGCTCCAGTCAAATTAGCATCATGCCCAGGCTCCCTAAACTATCTTTTGCCTTAAGCATAAAAGAGCTTCTCCTGCATCAAAAACAAAAACTGGTAAACAACAGCAGCTCTCCACACTTTAATCTATTTTTTTAGGTGGTCCAGTGGCATTTACCTTCCCATTTCTATACAAAAAAGAAAAAAATGAGAAAATATAAAATGTATAAAAGAATTAGCTGTGGTTTTCTTCCCACGAGAAGTTTTACCTCGTGAGTATACTGAGAAGACTAAAATTAATTATTAATACTAGAAGCAGATCAAATCATGTGGAAAATAATTCTTTCAGTAACCACAAGAACAATTTTAGTAAGGGCATAAACACAAACTATGTGTGCTTACATGGTTCATTATTAAATAGTTCTCTTTAATAATGCATATTTTCATATCCACATAATCAGAAAGTATTTAAAGAATTGCATTAGTAAAGTATAGTGAATATCAGTGAGTCTAAATATCGGTAAGTAGATAGAAATTTTCTCTAAAGGTCATTATTTATTAATAGAAGGGTCTATAGAGGTTGGAAAGGTATCTGTTATGTTCTAGCCAGTGAACTCAGCCAAGTGGTCTCCAGACTCAGTTACTTATAGAATGACCAGTGTTTAAAAAAAATGATAAAGTCTTATTCAGGCTTGCTTACCTTTGCTGTTATTTAGAAGTAAACCCAGGGCAAAGGTGCCGTTGTTAAAGTTTTATGAACATTAGGCACTGAATAAGATTTATAGAAAATCTTAATGCTTCCCTAGTGTCTTATAGAAGCTTAGGAAATTTGGTTACAGCTTTGTCTCCGCCGTTTTATGTAACACACTTAACTTTCAGCTTATTTTTATTACTTTTGAACATTTCTTCATCTGTAGCATGGAGAAAAATATTGCTAAATTTTTCCAAAATGCACAATTGTCACAAAATAAAATTTAATAATAACTATGAAAGTACTTTTTTAATGCAGGATAGAAGAGTATAGCTTTTAATCTTCTAAACACTAATTATAGAAATATTAAATGATATAACCTATATAAAATGTGATTTTAAATGTTACAAGCACCTTAAGCAATGTAATGCCCTTTGATTTAACAACTCACTTCTAAGATTCTATCCTTAAGAAATAATCAAAGATGTGGCCAAAAGTATACACATTAGGTCATTGACAGTAAATTCTTTGATAAGAAGTAACAAAAACAAATAAGGAAGAAAGCAGATAAACCTGAAAACAACCTAAACTACCAGAATTAAAAAATAATAATTAATTCTAGTCATTAAATCATCCAGCGAATAAAAAGTGTCCTTGAAAATTAATGATACATCAAATATGCATGATATAACAGTAAGTCATAAAAGCAAAATAGGAAACTGTGTTTACGATACCATTATAAATATACAGTACAATTATATATAGATGTGTGTGCATTTTCATGTGCATGTGTGCTTGCGCGCACGTGTGTGTGTGTACGTTGACAAAAATTCTTGACTTGACCAAACTGTAGCCAGGCTTATGGGGCACTGCTCTTGTACAATAAAGTTTTAGCAAGAATCCTGCTAAATCAACTTAACTAGAATCTTCCACCCTCGATTTCTGATCATTCTTAATATCTGATTGAGTTCCCCATTCTCCACCTTTTCCCCAGGTGATGGATGGTGACCCTGGCCTTTCTTCAACAAGGAATCCTATAAGGTTGGTTTAACCAGTATCCCCTTCTTTACTCCTGATGTTTCCCCTGAGTAATTTTCCATCTACTAATCCCCAGCAGCTCCTTGGCTATAAGTGCCCACTTTCCCATGCTGTTTTTGAAGTTGAGCAGCCCAGCTCTATACTGAGGTCTTTTCCTCTCCTTCAATAGTCCATCTATTGTTTTTCTTTGACAGTGTGTGTATATGAAGGAACTAATCAGAATGGTAACAGAGGTTCTCTGGGTTAAAATTATGGGTGATTTGCATATTCTTCATACTTGTCTATCTTTTCTAAACTTTTCCACAATAAATTGCTTTATTTTTGTAGTCAGAAATAGTTCATAAATAAAATGAGATGATGAAAAAACATTAAGTATCGTATACATTTAGAACAATTGGAAGCATTGTTAGCACAATTATAACTACCACTAACTTAATGTTCCTTTGTGCCAAGAGAGTGATAACTACATCATGCAAGTTATTTTGCAAAGTCTGCGAGGTAGGTGTTATCATTTCCTTTATCAAATAGAAAAAACTCTATCTCAGGTTAAATACCTTGCCAGAGGACACAGGCTTACTAAATGAACTTCATTCAAATCCCGTTCTATATGATTTCAGAGAACATTTGCTTAAGGACTATCTTCTCTCAAATATTAAAATAGCTAACTGTAATTAGCATTTTCTTCTCAATAACTTCTCTAGCAAAGTGTAAACAAGTTATAGGAAAATAAATTATATAATTCCTATCTTTAGGAAAACTTATGGTGTGTAAAATATACACACAAATAAAGAACCTATATACTATGTAGAGTATACAGAAGGGGAGTGGCAATATAGCATTATTCAGGAAGCATGAGTTTTGGAGTTAGACAGACATAGGTTGCATTCCTGATTCTGCTATTATTTGGGCAGTTCCTTAAACTCGCTTTGAAATGCTTCTGGGTCATTTAAGAGAATGATGATAAGAGTAATAATAATTAATAAGGACATAGGAATGTTAAGGGAGTTAATGGATAAAAAATACTATCAGAACAGTGTGACCTGTGTACTGTTTAGGATGTTTTAACATGCAGAAATTTTGTTTGTTTCTCTTTTATTATGAAATCTTTTCATGCTTATTTTATATTGTTTCTATTATTGCTATTCTTATCATGTTAAAAGTACCTCAGAACACTATGAATAGTCACCTGTCTCTCCCCCACCCCAGGTCAGCAGACAACACCAATTATGTAAGACCTAACGTGACTGAGAACCATTTAATGTCTAAATGCTAGTAGGGGGTCACAAAAGATAAAAGAGCAAAGCAGCTCAGGTTGGCATCAACATACAGGAGCATGGCAACCATTGCAGAGTCAGGCGCAAATCTAAGAGCTGTCAGCCTGGAAACCTTTGCAAGGCTCAGGGCATTTCTAGGCCTGCCATGTAGAATGCTGACACCTGGGGGCACAGGTGATTGTTCCATCTGAGTTGTTGACAGGTCTGCCATTAGTTCTGGGTCCCACGTATTCAGCCACACTCATTGACTCAACTTGGTGAGATAAAAAATGCTTTCCCTAATTCCTACTAGACTCTCATGGGAAAAGCGGTGCCATGGGTGTGCGAGAAGGACTAGAAGGCAAACGTACGAAGAGGAACAGAATCTAAGCACTTGACCCTGTTTTACCCATACTGTTTGCTGTTTCCTAAATACTAACATGGGGTCTTGATTACAATGAAACTGAAATCTTATAAAATATGGTGAAGTAGATTTTATTATTTAAGGACTGGAGGGGAAGGAAGAGCTGATAGTGTCACACTTCTTAAAGAATTAATTCTTCACTAGTACGCACTAATTTAGGGAGTAGGAAACTTTATGCATCCAACACAAATGGGCAAATAATCCATATAAACAAATGTTTTCAGATAACATTTTAAATATAATTAAAAAATATATTTTTGTGGTTTCAGTTACCCATAGCCAACCAGGATCTAAAAATACTAAACAGAAAATTCTAGAAATAAACAAGTCATAAGTTTTAAATTGCAAGCCCATCTGAAAAGTTTTATTCAATCTCTTGCCATCCTGCTCTGTCCTGCATGAGTCATAAATCATCCCTTTGTCTGGCAACACTTCACTGTATACATCCCCACCTGATCGTCACTTAGTAGCTGTCTTGATTGTTAAAGCAACTCTCCCAGTGTCATAATACTTGCATCCAAACAACCCTTATTTGACTTGATAAAACTATATTAAAAACTTTTATTACCGCATAGTGTTACAGTTGTCCTATTTTATTATTGGTTATAGTTGCTAATTTCTTACTGTGCTTAATTTATAAATTAACCTTTATTATAGGTATGAATGTATAGGAAAAAACATAGCATATACAGGGTTCAGTACTATCTGCAGTTTCAGGCACTCACTGGGGGTCTTGAAATGTTTCTCCCAGTGGGTAATGGGCAACTACTTTATGTACTTTTTGCTTCAGTTCTTCAGTAGAATCTAGTAAACATAAGTAACATGATATATTTTACACAGAAGAAATGTTATTTTTCTTCATTCAAAACTATCATTATGAAATCATCATAATACATCTCAGTGACTATACTGTGCAATAAAAATTACTGTCCCCAAGCAGGATGGCTGTTTCCAGTCACTTGTCCATGTACTGAGTGGCCTGAAATAACTACAGGTTATAACTCACTGTATGTTTTGTAACTTTTATGTCCCCACTATGCAAATATCAGTTCTTACTGGCTATCACTTTCCTCATCTTTGCTCCTCGTAGCTCTCACTGCAAGCCTCTACACTGTCTGCACCTGCTCTAAAATGACTGGGGCACCTGGGTTTTCAGAAAACATAAACATAGAACAGAGTCTGAGCAAGAACTTGAAAGCTTTGTTTTAGTGCATGGGATTTACAATATCCATTGTTTCCATACATATTTTTAAACTTTTTTTATAGATTCTCAGTTATGTTCCCAATGTTTCTAAATGACTAGAATTGCTAAAGCATTCTAAATAAATAAAACACTACTGGGTTAGAATAAAACTGTGATGATGAGGAAAGAGAAGAAAGTAAAAAATCGTGATGTTTGTATTAGGAAAGGCAAAACCTTTCCAGTCAAGCGTGGAGCACATAAAAATACCAGTCTCTTCAGCTGTGTTACTAAGCTGTTGTAAAAGATTCAAGGAAGAAATTGCTGGTCCAAACATTAGATTCTGCTTCCAAAGATGTGTGGTTTAAAGTCCTTCCTTTGAGATCCTTTCCTCTCATCCTATCATCCCGCGGTTATCCAAGCTCATAAGAAAATAACAGCTGGTGGCAGGCCTTTGCAAATGTATTTGTTCCCATATATTACATCTAGGCCCCTAGGATTTAGCCTGTCTTCAGATTACAAGGATATTCTTTGGTAGGACCTCTAGAGGTATGGAAATAAGAAATTTAAAAAACAGTAATCTTTGAGCTGATGTGGGAAAGAAAGACCCTTCTTGAATTTCTAGAGTCAGAAAACAGTAAAATAATATGCATGCTTCATGTACTTCAGAGGTTTACATAGTGAATGAAACACTGCCCAATGATTGGAATGCATAGTTTTGCATTCAGTTATCAGTCTCTTATTTTAAAGAATTGACAAGGTCTCTATTACTTTCTAGGCAAGAACAGATTTACCTCAAACTCAACAAAAGTACTTTGCCTATGAACATGGAATCTTTCATATTTGACAACCTTTAAGATTTCTTTTTAAAAGATTACGCAAGGAATAGTTACCCTCAAAAAGTGATTTTTATGTTTATTCAACTGTAGTTGCCAAAAGAAAAGGCACACGTTTATCACTCATTCCCGCAAAGACACCTTCACCTGTTCGTGCCTCTCAGGTCGCTCCCCGTGATGCCATGTGGAGGTACTAAGGGAGAGCAGCTTTGAGTGTATTTTACGGAGACAGAGTACACAGAGCCCAGAGACCAAAATTCAGTGGAGATGTTCTGTGTTCATGCACAACAGGCTGAAGCTTCTATTTTGGTTCCCAAGGTCATAAATACCAAACTGAATCATAGTCAGATTTTTAAGTGTGCCCAACTGCAAATCTGATGGTAACGCCAGGAAGAAGTTATAAGTGATGCTAAAGTTCTCTGACCAGCATAATAGGGTGGGAAATATCAGTTTCAATCTCTAATGACAGACAGATAAGAGACTATGCAGATAGGATGAAATTTAGAGGATTTCCAGATTTTAGAAGTTAAAAGTTTCACAACTTCTTCAACGTGTCCTCAGTCACAGCTAACTGAGGACACATTGCATATTCAGCCAATCACTCTGTTTAGTAGTTACAAGAAGACTAATAATCCTTCTCAAGAAAGGTTTTTTTTCCCTTGGATGCTTATTAGTTGACTTAAAACAATCAATTTCCAGTAAAGAAAAACTTAGAACTGAAGAAACCAACCACAGTCCTCTGTTCATCACAGCTTTCTCCCCATCAGAACATTATCGCTGGTATTATTATGGAATCTCACCTTGGATAATATCTGATTGACTGGTTGACGGAGTTCTTTTTTATAGAAATACAGAGCACTGATTATAATATACAGATTTCCAAAAACCACCTAGATAATTATAGGACTGCTAACAAACACTGTTTCTTTATCCTTTCCAAAGGAAGTTTCATTATTCCTGTATTATCTTGCACACAGAAAGAATTTCCTGAAGGTGACCTTTTTATAGGTGGTAACCATAGTAACAGATTTCCAGCCTCTAACACTCTGACACCACTTGCTTACTGCAAATGTTACAGAGATGCTGAGGATTGATGTTTTGGGTTGCCCTCCAGAGACAGAAGCTGCATGAATACTTACCAATTTGAGAGCAAAAATCTTAAAAGAAATTTAAAGCCATAGTTTCTGCTCCCTTGCTAATCAGAGAGCAATTCATTTCTTCCAAGATCTCTGTAATAGCCTCACTTAGAGACTATCAAAGTAGAAATAAAAGGTGTGGATCTTGAAGAGGTGAAAGAAAAAAGAAAACTTATTCCTTACTTTACCCTTAAATAAGACATTCAGTGGATAAGGAGGTGAGAAACAAACACTCCTTCAGGAGTCTCTTCTGCTTTAAAGTACCTCCTGGAGTTCCCATGAGCTATAATGGGAGTTAGATGCTCTCATCAGTGGGGAACTGGCTTGGCTACGTAACCCTAGGAAACTGCAGCTTCAGCACTGGATTCCAAAAGAGGTAGAAAACTTTCAAGGTAACAGAAAAGTTCAGAGGTCGATCTGCCAACTAGAAGCCAGACAACAAAGTACCAGAAAGGAGAGTGGAAGTAGCTGGTAGCAACAGGCCATATGAAAATTCAAGCACTCCTGCTTGCAACAGTGGGGAGAACACATATTTAATGTACAGTATTCTGTTTCCCTCTAAAAATCTGGGTTCATTTATATGGCTTGTTTTTCTATTTTTAAAAATATTCATTTGTATATGTCCACCTCTGAGCTTTCTTCCCTAAAATATAAGAAAACGGATTCTTCTCATTTCTTTTGTATGAGATATTTATTGATGATGCCAAGAAAGCTTGAAGTTTAATAAAGGTAGTTTCTTAAAATTCCAGTTGTTCTTCAATTTCTTTTGGTGTTTCTATGTTTTTTTCTTTTCATGGTCTTATACATTGTTTACTCTATTTTAATTAATATGTTTATCTGCATGTTGTCATTTTTTCAATCCAAAAAGAAATAATTTTACTTAAGGACCTTAAGTGCCATAGTAGGAAACTATCTGTTAATATTTTAATGATCACGGCAAAACAAAAACAAAACCCAGAAGTTAGTGAGAAATTAGTGAGAAACACTAAATAAAGTAGGTAATCAGAAACATGGGCTTGAGATCAATGGGAGGGCACAGTCGCTTAGGCTGGGGCTGAGGAATAAGCTTCCAGTGGGATTGGAAAGAGATAAGTTGGAACCAAAAGGGTCTACATTTGTAATCTGATGTCTGTCTCTCAGAGGGGCCTGTATTTTTTCATTTTAAACTACTTTTCAACTTTTTCTTCTCCTCATTAAAAGATTTTCAGCGTTTATTCATTGCTTACTGCAATAAGAACATCTCTTTACTTTGGCATTTATTCATTCAATTAATTTTATTGGTACCCATTCTATGCCAAGCTAGGAGCAGAGGATAGAGCAACGAAGACAAAACTCAAAGCAGGCACAGTGTGTGTTTTTATGAATCAAGGGGGAGAGACAGATATCAGCAATAAGGGTTTTTTTCTTTTACAGCATATTTAATTGGTATAAAGAAAAATAATTAAAAGGAGCTTAGATATCTTGTACATTTGCTAAATTAATGTCACTCTTTTTTAGAAATCCTGACATAATCTTTATTTCTGTCTCACTAAGACGTCTGTACTCTACTCACTAAGCACTTCCCTCTCTGTGAGCTGGTGTCTCTCAGTCTTCCCCGCTTGTCAGCACCCGCATTCTGTCCCGCCTTAAGGAGGAGTTTCCTGCTCCCCTCTCACTTGCACTCCCTGTGAGCCTTCCAATTATTCATTCACCCTTTTTGTCAAGACCCCTCTTAATCTTACCCCAGTTCTGAATCTCCCTTATAAGTTTCCACTCTACCCTCTTTTCTCTTCTCAATCATTTGCCTCACTTTTAAATATCCCCTAGTGTACCTGTTTATAAGTTGATGGGAGCCTTATAACTGCTACAGAAATAATACAAAGATTGAGAACAAGTGTTTTTTTGTTGTTGTTTTTTTTCCCTATGGATCTCCTTTATTAAACCATAACAACAGAGTTTATCTTGGCTTAAGGGGCAAAGAGAAAATCATCAGGATCCTACACTACTTATAAGAGTCATAAATGCATCATAAAATCAAATTTGCTCTTTCAGTTCTGGGAATATCGAGTGGGTATACTTTTCCTATTCCTAAACTAGATATCACTATAAACCCTGGGCATTACATGTAAAACAAATATAAGATATAAGAAGCTTTAGAAATTGGAGAGAAGAAGGTAGATTGGCTAGAGAACTCAGAACCCAAGGGAAAAAAAATGAATAAAATTAACAAACTTCTAGCAAGACTGAGAAAGGAAAAAAGAGAAGACACGAATTACCAATATCGGGAGTAAAACAGGACCATAGTGGCATCAAAGGGATAGTGAGGCCATTCTACAAACAACTATACCATATAAATTAGACATCATAGACAAAATAAAACAATTCCTCAAAAAACACAAATGACTACTGCTCTCCCAATATGAAATAGTTCATGTGAATAGCTCTGTAATTATTTTTTAAATTGAATTTATCATTTTAACCGCCTCCCCAAATGAAATATCTGGGTCCAGGTTGTTTCACTGAAGAATTCCATGTAAAGAATAAATAACACCAATTCTATGTAATCTCTTTTAAATAATAGAAAAGGAAAAAATACTTTCCAAATCGTTTTATGTACCTAGTATTGCTCTATAACAAAAGAAGACAAAAAATACAAAAAAAAAAAAAAACAGAGAAAACTATAGATGAATATCATTCATGAACTTAGACACAAAGTCTTTAATAAAAATGATAGCAAATAGAATACAGTAATCTATATAGAAAAACAAACACCATGACTAAGTGAGATTTATTCCAGGGAGGCAAAGTTGGTTTAACTTGGAAATCAATCAATGTGATCTACCAATTTAACAAGATAAAAACGTTATACAATTACTCAATACAGAAAAAATATATGACAAAACTCCGCATCCATTCATGATTAAAAACTCTAAAAAAAAGCTGAAATACAGATAAATTTCCTCAACTTGATAAAGGTTATTTACAAAAAAACTAACGGCAGCGCTATTCTTAATGGGGGAAGACTGACTACTCCTCCCCAGCCCCCAAACTGGGAATAAGGCTAGGATGTCCACTCCCACCACTCTTATTCAGCAACGCTGGAAGCTCTAACCAGTGTAGTATGGCAAGACAAGAAAATAAAATCCATACAAATTGGAACAGAAAAAATAAAACCTAGGCCTATTTGTAGGTAGCATTACTGCCTCCATGAAAAATCTCAAGCAGTATACACAAAAACCTTCCAGAATCCATTAGTGAGTTCAAGGTCACAGGGTACAAGATACACATATAAAAATCAGTGGTTTCCATGTGGTAGCAATAAACACATGGACACAGAAATTTAAATTACACTACCATTTCCAATTACTTAATAAATTAAATCATTAGGTATAAATCTAACAAAACATGTCCTGGACTTAATAATTATACAACATTGATGAAAGATATCAAGGTCTAAATAAATCAAGAGACATACAATATTCATGAATAAGAAGATTCAACACAGAAAAGATGCCTATCTCCCCAAATTGATATACAGGTTTAATGTCACTCTTATCAAAATAACAGTAAGATTGTTGTAGCTATAGAAAAAAATATATGAAATGATAGAAGTAAAATAGCTAATACAATTTTGAAAAAGAAATTTTTTGAAAAATTTCAGTCTACACAATTTTCAGTATTATTATATAGCTATAATAATTTAAATACTATGCGTTTTTGTCAAAGGGACAGTCACTTTGATCAGTGAAATAGAATAGACAGCCCAGAAATATATCTACACAAATATTTTTGTGTACAATTTATTTTTGACAAAGATACAAAAGCAATCAAGTGAGTAAAGATAGCCTTTTCAGAAACAAGTGTTTTTGTAGCAATTAGATATCTGCGGACAAAAAAAGCAAAAAACTAAAAAACAAACAAAAAAGCCCTCAATTTAAGAGGATTCATGCAAAAATTAACTCCAAATGGATTACTAATTTAAATATAAAATGTAAAACTCTCAAACTTTTTTATGTCTGACACTATTACAGATGTCCCCCACACCTCGACCTTGGCCCCCTCTGCTCAGTCCCCACCCCCGCCTCCTGCCTTTACCACATAGCTGTCTGTGCCCATGCGCTATGCACATATGCATGGAAACCTCTAAAACTCTAGGGAAAAAAATGCAGGATAAAATCCTGGGAATAAAAAGCTAACCAGTGAATTCTTAGACCCTTTTGACAGTAAAAGCAGGATACATAAAAGGGAAATTGATAAATTATACTTCATGAAAATGAAAAATTTTTTCTCTGAGAAAGACCCTGTTAAGAGGATAAAAAGAAAAAATACAGAGAAAATATTTGCAAACCATGCATTCAACAAAGGATTACTGTCTAGAGTGTACAAAGAAATCTCAAAATTCAGTAACAAAACAAAACAAAATCCACACAATCCAATTAAAACATGGGCAGCAAAAGAAATGAAGTGACATTTCACTGAAGGATGTATGCAGATGGTAAGTAAGCACAAGAAAAGATTTCAACGCCATTAGCCATTAGGGAAATGCAAATCAAAACTACAGTTTAATGCCATCACACATCAGAATTGCTAAAAAAATTTTTTTTTTAGATATTGACATCAAATGCTGGCAAGGATATGGAGAAACTTGTACATTGCTGGTGGGAAAGTAAAATGGTGAGGCCACTCTGGAAACATCGTGGCAGTTTTTATTTAAATTTACTAAACGTGAAGCTACCACACAACCCAGTGATTATGCTCCTGGGTATTTATCCTAGAGAAATGAAGACTTATGTTCACACAAAAGCCTTTACATAAATATTTGTAGCTATTATTCATAATACCAAAACCTGGAAACAACCCAGATGTACTTCAATGGATGAACTGTTAAAAAAACCATGGTACATCTATACCACCAAATAAAATTTAAAAAGAAAAAAGAAAAACTATTATTACACATAATAACCTGGATTAATCTTCAGAGAATTATAATAATAAAAAACCCAATTCCAAAATGTTAGATACTATATGATTCTTGAACCACATATGTAGATAACTTCCTTGAAATAAAAAAATTACAGAAATGGCCCTGGCTGGTGTAGCTCAGTGGATTGCGCATTGGCCTGCAAACCACAGGGCCACTGGTTCAATGCCCCAGTCAGGGCACATGCCTGGGTTGCAGGCCAGGTCTCCAGTGGAGGGTGCGTGAGAGGTAACCACACATTTATGTTTTTCTCCCTCTCTTTTTCCCTCCCTTCCCCTCTGTCTAAAAATAAAATAAATAAAATCTTTTTTAAAAATTACAGAAATGGACATGAGATTAATGGTTGCCAATAGCTAAGGAGGGGTTCCTGCTGGGAAGGAAGTAGATGTAGCTATAAAAGGACAGCATGCAGCATCCTTGCGGTGATGGGAATAACTTGTGGCATCTTGGTTGTAATAATGTCACTAACCTGGTTGTGATATTACAATATTGTTTTGTGGGATGTGTCCTACTGGGGAGACTGGGTAAAAGGTATGCGAGATCTCTTTGTGTTACTTCTTCCAATCACGTGTGAATCTACAATAATCTCAAAAAATTTAATTAAAAACCAAAATGTATAGACCCAAAACAAAATAGCTTCTATTCAAAAGATAATTTTTTCCATGCACTAAATATATAAAACTCATGGCTTCAAATACAGTTCAGTTCATATAAGCATTCCTCAAATAATGCAAATGTTTAATAATCAGAGTACCAGAGAAAATGATCACTTGCTGCAGAAAGTCAGTAAAGGTTTCAGTGGTTTGGGCGGGGGAAGGGGACTAACAAGCTGTATGATTTTAAAACCTTTCAATACTACTGAGAAACAAAGAGCTTTTCCTGTGTGTAAATTGAACAATTGTATAATGTTTTGTTTTCCTGAGAAATGTGTGCCGTCTTACCTAGAACAACCAGTCCATTAAAAGGACCTTAAAAATATGTGTTCTTCTTTTGCCTAACTTTGTGAAATGAAATTTTTAAAACATCTGTAAATGTATTACTTAAATTATCATTTATAGAGATAGTCCTATTTTATAATGCTTTATTCAAGGATAAAAGATTTCTCAAAGCAACAGAACACTAAGCTGTTATGTAACTGTCCCAAAACACCTCTATCATTTTATTCATTATCTCTTATTTTTTTTCCTTTTTAGCACCTCAGTGAGAAACATTTATCTGGGCTATTTGCTTACTCACATGGAGATTTTAGGAAAAGAAAGGCTTAAAAAGCAAAACAAAAAAAAAAACCCAACAACAACAATCTAAGTAAATTCAGCATTATATCTTGAATCCCTGAACACCATCTTCTGTGCAAAGCTTATTAGCTTATTATTTTTCGTGAAAGCTGAAAGCACATTATGGAGCTATCTTTTGTCAGTCAAGCATTTCCACCACATTTTGACTTAGTAGGCCTAAGAGTTACCATGGTAACTAATTACCTCCTGGGTCCTGAATGCATTAGACTCCATAGCAAAGAGACTGTTTACACTTTGTAAAATGCTTTTGTTCTAAACAAGTTAAGAGACTATGCTTTATGCATTAAATCTCAATGCAAATAAAATGAACTCACCTTTCATTAAACTGTTTATTGGAGTTTTTAAACTCAGCCTCAGAATTAACAGTCTTTCACCTTCGACTCAGTCTAAAAGATAGTAAAATGCTGTCTCTCCTTTTGTGTTTTTAAAATGTCATAATGTTTGTTATTTAATCAATTTAATCTACATTCTTCCAGATCTGAAGTCATGTTTCTAATAAATTTCAATGTATTTTACTATTAAAATAAAACTTAAATGTAAATGATATCTTTGAAGTTATTTTAACAATTTTAACAGTATATACAAATCATAAAAATAATACATTTTTAGAAACACAACTTACAGTTTCTAATTATACAGTATTTGAGACAATATGAATCAATAAAGCTTGTTTTATTTTCTAATGCCCATCTACTATGTTGAATTATCACATAATTTATCTAAAATGAAAAAATGTATTTTTAATTCTATATTTTATACCTGTAGATATTTTAAATACCTATATTTATGGTATAAAATGAGTTGTTAAAATAAAAATAAAATGAATTTAAATCTCTTTTACCTTTATAATAGTTATTCCATTTAAACATGAGAAAAAATCCTAAATGTCAACAAATAACCTGTTTATGAGTAAATAATAAATTTTACAATGATTTTAATCTGCTATTCATGTAAATTTAGTTAATAACTTATCAAAATTATGTTGTATACTTTTATAACATTGTTGTAACATAAATCAGAAAAAATGACATTATTAATACCTAATACACATCTTACAAAATAAATTTCACATCCATCTCTGAATAGTATAAATTTCACATCTTAATATTGAGACAAACAAGATGCATTTAATAGAAAAGAACACCTGTGGTACTCTTCACCATAATCTCTTACACTGGAAGGCTTAGAAGCACCTCAAATCTATACAACCACAACCATTATCTTTTCCATTGAACCTGTTTCTTTTGTGTTATTCCTTTATTCACTTATGGAACCCTACCCACCCCTTTAAGCCAGAATCAAGAAATGATTTCTTCTATCTACCACCCCCTACACACACACACACACACACACACACACACACACGCACACGCACACGCACACACACAAAGGGTCACAAATGTTTTGAAGGCTTTCTTCTTTGTTTTTGCTCCATTTCCTGTTCCCATTGTCTTAGTTCAGGTCGTATTCTCCTCTTTCCAATAAAATATCCTCCTAACTGTTCTTCTAACCTCCAAAGTTGGCCTTCATTAACTTATTCTCCATATTACTCTTCAATCTTCTTCTAAACTAAAAAATAAAAAGTAATATTACCTCTTTATTGCAATCCTTCCATTCCTTAGTTCAGTTAATAATTCAATTCTTACTGAAGCTTATAATACTCTATGCTCCTAGATGCTGAAAATACAGTAAGTTTGACACTAGTGTTCCATCCTCGTCACCTTCAGTCACATACGGTTCCTGTGTTTCCATAAAGCCCCCTCCCGCTGTGCAGGATCTCACTGTGCTACAGCCCTTTGTGTATGTGTCTGTCCTCCAGCACTGCTGTAGTCTCCAGAAACGGCTCTATGGCAAATACGAGTGAGCTCATTCATAAAATTTTGATGACTAACTCAAAGAAAAATGATATGTAGTCAAAAAGAGATGACACAGATGAAAAACACATACATGAAAGCAAATGCTTCAAAAAGAGGTATAAATTAAGTGATGTAGGGATGTAAAGGAAAAACTGAAAAACAGGCCAAAGGAGCACTTTTCCAAATTCTGGGTAATTTCATTGCCTGGTGAAAGGTGGGGGAAGACCACGAAATTCTGATCTACCAGAAAAATACTAACAACCTGATGATGAAACAATGGCCCTTTATTCTCTAGCGCTGGTATCTATTTCATGCCATTCTACCAGCTCTCCATTCAACCAAGAATCCACACACTCTGATTACATTGCCCACAAATTCCATGCCTTCTCCAGACCCTTCTTTTTTGCACATGCTGGTTGGTTTGAGAGCTTCAGCTGCTCACTCCTTATGTGCCTAGAAATTGGTTTTTTTCCCTTCAAGATTCAACTCAAATATCACCTCTCTAGTGAAGACTTCTTTGATCATTTGCCTGTCTGCCAACCCCAGGCAAAGGACATTTGGGTCACTTCTCTGTACTATTATGTTTTACATTTAAAATTGGTTTCTGAAATACATAATAGATTTCATAATTAGTGAAGTTATGGGGAGACAGTTACCCTCATGCACTGATCGTGGGAGTATAAATTGGGATGATCTCATTGGAAGACAATTTGGTAATGTCTAATTACAATGTTCATGCTAGTTGGTTTCCCTATTCTCTTGAATTCTTCTTTTTCTCTAAAAATATGGCTAGTGAGAAGACAAACATATATGTAGAAAAATGTTATTTCACTCTTACTAATAATATTAAAAATTGAAAATAACCCAAGTAGGCTGCTATATAGGAATGCATACATAAGTTATGTTAAAATGCGAAAGGAGAGCCAATCAAAGAATGTTTAATTGCATAGGGAAAATATCATTAACATACTATTAAGGAGGAAATAGAATATAGCATTTTATGAATAATTTTCTTTTAAAATATTAAAATGTGCACATTAAAAAGATTGAAATAAGATATACTAAATGCTATAGTGGTTATCACTGGATAACAAGTTTGTTAGTAAATTTTATTTTTTCTCTTGCTATATTTTCTAATCACTATATATTGAATAAATGTATTGAATTAGCAGAGTGCTAGACTGAATTAATCGATCCATACATACATTCACTCATCCATCACTAGAAAAGGTAATTCCAACTGTTTTGTGCAGACATAACTTAGGTTATGTCTTATTTCTGCCCCAAATCACTGAAATGAATGGTACCAGGGTCTTCAATCCTGGTTTATCAGGCAGAGAAAGATCTTGTCTCCAGATAGCATGCTTTCAGAAATTGGACACACAGTCATAGAGAAATGTGAGTTCTCATAAATGAATGCACATTTCATAGACTCTGAAAGCTTGCCCTACCATGGCATTGTGATTACTAATGACCTTCAAAAAACAAGATATTCATTATATCCAGGTCATACTGACATTTTCTTATTAGAGGGGAAAAAAATCACTTTCAAGGTTCCACTGAAAAGTCACAGGAAAACTTTATAAATTCTATGTAAAACCAATTCTCCTTAACTCATATTGACTTTTTTCTCTTTTATCTTGTTTACTTTTCTTAGGGCCCTTTTGGGATAGAGGTTGGTATGTTTAGAGCACAGAGAGGGTGCTACAAAGCCTCTTGAGTGCTGATTTTGGGTAAGAAATGTTTCCATTTGATATCTGGAGCTCTCGAGCAGTAAAATGAAGATACTCTCCCATGCTCCTACTCTGTTGATAGCAGAGTCATAAAGATTACTAAATTGTAAAAATAAATAAAATATAGGTGAGATTTGTCATTGACTTTTACTGATAACCATGTGAAGGAGTGGTAACAAGGAGCACTGCGTACATCAAGTAGTGCAGCCATTTTCAGTAAGTGTGCCTCAAGAATTTTTAAAACATGCAGCACCTGACTACTTAGTCAGAGGCACTGACCTCTTTTCCTTAGATTGTCAAATTTAAAAATGACAACAGCCAACAGTTCTCTGGTATGAATGCAACAAAATTATACTTTTTTTTTTGGTCAGATTGGCAAAAAATTTATTTTTTGGTGTGCTGCAGAATTTTTGTAATTAGTTGATGTGTGCCATGAGATGAAAAAGATTAAAAATCACTGATATAGAGCATCATACCTGTGGATTTTCCAGATGCTATTAATCAGAAAGCATATTTTTTTTAAAGTATTGAACTTTAGTACTTAAAGTTGGATGTAGAGAGGTTTGAAGAACTATCACCACCCTGAACGGAATTTTTGTTTTTCCTTGAGGCCATCAGCAACTGCCTATATTCGATACCCTCAAAAGAAAGAGCTTAGAGAGAAGCTGCCAAAGGCAAATACAGAAGAATTTGTTGCTAAAGAGGACAAAGCAGCAGAGCAGCCAACTTCTTTCAATGACAGCCCCATTGTCACACTGATTGATTGTTTAGAGAGAGAGAGAGAGAGAAAGTCAAAAGGAAAGAGAAAGAAAAATCTCTAATTTTTTCAACAGACTAAGTAACTTATGAACAGGATTCTTGAGTAAGTTTAGCACAATGCAAAATAATGACTTTACAGGTCATGGTGTTACTCATAAAGAAACGGAAACCCTCGTGTTTTTTTCAACATTGTATCACTTAAAGACGGTCAAAAGTTTTTTTCATTGCCCTAGACATTTTATTTTGCTAGCTGTCATTTCTGTAGATAGACCACTGATCTGCAGTATCTGAGAAAAAATAATAAGCCATACAATTCTTTCCTGAAACAAACAAACCACACAAAATTTTAAACTAATTTTTCAGAGTAGAGTGGTCCATTTCCTAAAGATTTGTTTTCCAGAAATGAAGCCTTAAATGAGCATGTGTTAAAGAACATAGACCTGTGGAGGTAAAATATGCCTCATTTCTTCCTGCCTGTGTGGGTCCTCTGAAGATACTAGCCCAAAGCTTTGGTAAAAACTGAAATGCACACTGTTACCTGAGTCCTTGATCTTCCAGGAACAGGGCGAAAGGATCAAGAGCAAAACCATATGGCGTAATAGTAACACTGAAGTTTACAATTCTTGCTTGCTGTGTGAGTTGTGGTTGCTAACTCACCTTCTCTGTTAGCTATCCCCCACATAAAAAATAAAAGAGGCCCTGTGGCTTAATGTTTTCCAAACTCAACAAGGAATCATATCAAATAACAAATTCCATTTCATGGAGCCCTTTGAGGTCTTTCAGAATAGTAAATCTCCAAGTACAAAGCATCATGAAAAGCCAGTGACAGATTTGCAGTCAGCTGGGAAGGTACGGAAGGGAGAGGTGTGTGGTTTTCTTTTTCTGAGAATATTCTATGAACAGAGGCTGTAAGAAGAGACAAAAGGTATGCTTTTGTAGTGAGAATATCAAAGGTGAAGGCGATGGATTTTAATTTTATAAATCACAAATGAGGCATCAGCAGGCCTGCAGTTATTAGAAAGAACAAAGGGAAGCAAACACTGGCCCCATCTCTTAAAAATTCCAATGTCTCTCCTTACATGGGAATAGGGACTTTATTTTTTTTTATTTTTTTGCAAGTGGTTCTTCCTAGGTTTTAAGAATTTTTTATTTAAAAAAAAAAGTCTCCATGGGCAGAAACTTGCTTACCATCCATCCATACACACACACACACACACACACACACACACGCCAATTTAGCATTTTTCCCTCTACCTATGATACATATCGCACCTTTCATTCCAGAGGTTTCTGCATGTAACTGTTAAAAATGTATTGTTCAGGGTCGCAGTCTTTCATAGATCAATAATGACAAATCCTAAGAGACATTACTAAGCAACCAAAGAAAGTATGGCCAGGCAACTGCTGTCGATGGCCCAGATCGGTCCAGTTGAAGTGCATTTCCACTCCTGTTGTACTGAAAAGGGCACTGGGTTTAGGTCAGAGGACCTGATTTCTAATGCTGATTCTTTATTACACTTTAGCCAGCCACATAATTTCATTTGCCTATAAAAAGAGAAGTTTATGTCCTGTGAAAAAAAGAAGTTTAACGAGGTAAGCTCCAAGACTACAACCACTCATTTGTGATTCTAATATGCACAGATGTGCTTTGAGTCACAGCACCAGAAACTCATCACCACTATGTTAACATTTATGTATGATATTCTACAACTATAGTTTGGGGTTTTTATCCCATATAACACTCCCCTTCTCCACACCACCAAAAAAAAAAGAACCCTTTCAGATAGCTAATATATTAAAATCAACTGGTCACCTAGGGCCCCATTTGAATGAGTTTATCAGGTTCTTTCTTAAGAGCACATCACTTCTCTTTTATTCACCTTCATATTTTTTTTAACTAATTAAAAAGTAATGAGATCAAATAATGGTTTTAGTTACAAAATCAGAAATTACTGTGTATTTATAACAAGTCTGGTCATTAGGGAGATTACTTTCAGAAAATCATGAAATCTTTATGTCCTAAAGGCTATTTTTCCCCATAATTTAGTACTTACCCCTACCTTTCTGAATGTAATGATGATTAGCATGGAAAGGAACACCAGAGCTCAGTTCTAATAGCCTACATGACTAGACTGTGGTGTTCAATATTAGAGGATTCTATTTTTAGTATTGGTCCTATCTCCATGGAAAAACTGAAAAAAATCAGATTTTGTATGAGATCTGTCCAGAAAAAGCCAAGGCATTGTTAACATAATACAAAGAGTTTGCATGACATCGATGTAACCTCGCAGCCAAGGAGAGTGGACTGGACTGCACATGCATGAATAGTGACAGCTTCACCATCAGTGACAGCTTCACATAGTCAGTGGGGGTGGTAGACATCTTTGAGTGAGCATGTGTACTGTGTGGCTGTCTCATTCAAAATGACTGAGCAAGTACAGCAATAAATCTGCATCCCATTTTGCATTCAGTTTGAACATTCCTCCCCACACACTATTCAAATGATTCAGAAGGTCACAGCTATGGGCAACAGGTGATTGGCAGCTTCATCATGACAACACGCCCATTCATGCACCACGTCTCACGCAGAGTTTTTTGGTGAAACATCAAATGGCCCAGGTGAATCAGCTCCCCACAGGCCAGATTTAGTGCTCTGTAACTTCTGGCTTTTCCCAAAACTAATATCAGCTTTGAAAGGGAAGAAATTTAGGACCATTGATGAGATTCAGGAAAATATGATGGGGCAGCTGATGGCGACTGAGAGAACTGTGTGAGCTCCCAAGGTGCCTACTTTGAAGGGGACTCAGGCATCATTGTCTTATAGACAATGTTTCTTTTATCTTGTATCTTCTTCAATTAAGTCTCTATTTTTCATATTACATAGCTGGATACCTCCTGGACAGAACTTGTGTGACAGAAGAGAAGAGCATAAGGTACAGAGCACTGAATAAAGATGGAAATTTCAAGTGTTAAAGAAGGAGTGGTATAAGGAAAATGTTAACAAAGGACAATCAGATTGCTTTAGTAAATAAATGGGTGCACATGCACAGACCCACAAGAAGTAAAAAATAATGTCAAAACTTAAATGGCCATCACCCTAAATTAGGCTGCTATAAACATAGACTGGCATATATGAAACACATGGCAACCACAAACCAAAAATCTATGAGATATACAAGAAATAAAGAAAAAGTAATCCAAACACAACACTACAGGAAGTCATCAACATATAAGAGAGCAACAGAATAAGAAAGGAACAGAGAAGAACCACAAAAGCAATTATAAAACAATTAATAAAATGGCAATACCTACATACCTATCAATAATTATTTTAAATGTAAATGGCTTAAATGTTCCAATCAAAAGATGAATGAAGAAAGAAGGAGTGGTACATATATGCAATGGAATATCACTTGGCCTTAAAAAAAAATGAACTGTTACCATTTGTGACAACATGGGTGGAACTAGAGGGTATTTTACTGACTTAAATAAGTCAGACAGAGAAAGTACCATATGATATCACTTATATGTAGGATCTAGAAAACAAAATTAACAAAGAAAACAGACAAAGGCTCAAAGATACAGGGAACAAACTGACTATTGCCAGGTGGGGGGAGGTTAGGAGGCTGGGTGGAAATGTGAAGGAATTAAGAAGTACAGATTGGCAGTTACAAAACAGTTATGGAAACATCAAGTACAGCTTAGGAAATATGAGCAATAATATTGTAATAACTATCTATGGTGTCAGATGGATGCAAGACTTACTGAAGGAATCACTTTGTAAGCTACATAAATGTCTGATCATTGTGCCATACACCTAAAACTAATGTAATATTGAATATTGATTGTAATTAATTTTTTTTAATTTCTAAAAAGAACTAAATACTATCTTTTGAGAGTTATCAATTAAACAAATTTTTTTCAGCTTTGCTGTGTGCAAGTCTTATGGATTTCCAGCACATTGACTCTTCATGTTTGCGAAGCATGCCTTGAAGAAGGTTGATTATAAAAGAAATAAAAGAACAACTGGTAATACCGATAATCTTGATGATCAAACAGCAGATGGTAGCCCATAATAGAGAGACCAAACAGCATGCAGCATGGCCTCCCGATCACCTTAAACAGTGTGGAACTAGCTCCTACAGGAGAGAGGTTACAATGTTTCACAAGTACGATCAGAACAGCATCCATTGCTAACATGGTACATCTAGTTCTCCTTTTATAGTTATATGTGATGATGGGAAAATTCTCTCTATTCTACGGATGCACTGATTATCTGCATTCCCTCTAAGTATCGCTGTATTTGTAGCTAGGAAATACGTAATCATCATAATAATAGCTCAGGTGTACTGTGAGCTTTCCACGCGCTAGACTACTACACACTGTGCACATGGTACTGTATGCTGTGCTGGGTTCTATATGTATTATCTCATTTAGTCTGCAAAACGACCCAGTCCTGTTAGTACAATTACAATCCTTGTTTTACTGAGGAGGAAAGTGGGGATTGCAGTGGTTAAGCTATTTGAACAAAATCAAAGCCAAGTCTCTCTTATTCCCTTTCATTGCCTCCTAAACCCTAAACTCTTCTTAAATATATATACATAAATATATATTCACATACACAAAAATATATATATATTTAGGTGGGGCTACTCAATAACAAATAATTCTGGAGTCACAGAGGAGGGGCACAGAGAATATTCTGCAATCTTGATATCACACAACTTGTACCAGACAAAGTTAGCACAAAATACAGGAAACGGTATTCAGCTCAGACAACGAGGCTCGAATGAACAGATTGTTCACAGATTGTTGGCAGGGTTAACACAGGACAGAAAGGAGGCTGATGCTCACAGAGACTAGCAAGAGAGGGAAACCAAGGCCAAAGGAAGATGGGAGGAAAACAGCATTACGGGAGCTGAGGAAAATGGGCAGGACAAAGGAGCTTCAGCTGCATAAGGTCAGGTCATGAGTGCAAGGAAAGCAGGGTCAAAATACCCTGATCTCTCTCCTCCCATTTCCCCATTTTGCCAGTGATTTCCACTGCAGACCCAACTGAAAACCATTCAGTAAGGGAACCAAGATGATAGAGTCTTTAGAAGCCAAGTTTCTTACAAACATGTTTCAGCCCAGATGGTGGAGAATGGACCCAGGGAGACACGCCAGCATTCTCGGTCATAAAGGATCTGGAGCCCACGCCCCTCCCTCTGTGCTGAGACTGATGTCAAGGTCAAAAGCCTAACACTAACCTGATAGATAATCAAAAACAGCTAACATTTTTCAGATTGTGGCCTTTAAAAATTACCACACCCTACTGCCCTACATATTTTTTGTCCCCTTAGCTATGCCCTTCTGTTAACCGAGTGCCACAGGTTAACATTACTTCAGAAAGACCAGAAATCTGCTTACAGCAGAAGGAATTCTCCTGCCTTGAAAACGCCACCCAGAGTCGTCAGGCTGCCTTCTTCCTGACACAGAAACCCCAGGATCAGGCTCTACAAAAATGACGTGAGATGTAGTGATGCAATCATAGCAGAAACATGAAAGCTACAATAAATAAATAAAAAGTTGTATAAGGAGATGTGGAAAGGCAGGGGCTGAGGGGTAGAATTATGTTATATGCAGACTAAAGAAAGTTACACTTATCAATTGTGACATGATTGAGTTCAGACCCCCTTGGCACTGCTAGAGACAAAGATATACCAAATGAGCGTGGCCAAAAAAATGTTTTAGGAATTGATCTCTCAAGATTCACAGCAACTAATATTAAAATAGTGCTTCCATTTTCAGGAGATATAAAATTAGTTCAAATTAATATTTACTATTTTACTTCATAGCTTTAACATTTTAGGTTAAAAGATGCAATTAAGCATGTGATTCCAGAATATCCTCAATGGTGATATTTAAGAAAAAATAATGTCACCTTATTAGACCTTGTCAGGCTTTTCTTTTTTTTTTATCTTGAGAATGACTCTAAGTAAATTTTCACTGGTAAACATAATGCATGAATCAACAAAATTGGGTAAATAAATGCCTTGTGGAAAACGTTAAGAGCCATGCATTGAAACTACACAAGCCAGACTGGGCGTTTTCTACGATCCATTAGGTTTTCCTCAATAGAAAATGAATTATGTTGCTATTTCATAAGTCTCTCCTAAATCATTTATGCAGGTGTCAAGGATGCATTTGACACAATTCAGAGCCTCATAATGTCTTTATACAAAACATTTAAAATGTAGTGCATAAATGGGGAATTGCTGTGGATAAAATTCATATAAATAAAAGTGTCAATCTTTTGAGGAACAAAAATGTTAAGTGAGTGTACCTGGGGCCTTATGGTTTTGCCAAGGATATGTTTATTGTTGCTTTTCTTTTTCTCTGGATTTAGATTTACCTTTTGATATTGAGATATATTCTGATAGATTTTTAAAAGAAAATTTGAGGACTAAGGTGCAATGCTATTTTATACTCTGAGTTTCTACAAAAAATCTACGGCAAAGTAATGTATTGCTCTCACATCACATATCCATGTTTATTACTATAAACATAGAGAAGAAACTATTAATTTTTATTTTTATTTTATTTATTTTTATTGTTGACACAGATATCCCCATTTCTTCCCTTTGCCCATCTCCACCCATCCTTCACCCCTCTTTCCCGGGAATGATAATTTTCAAATTATCATTTGCAATCTAATGTCTTTCCTTTTGGATTTGTTTCTCATGCTATAAAGCCCTACATACATTTCCAAGTCGAGTCTGTTAAAAGAAAATATTTTTCAGGAATTTTTTTAGATCCCCTGCAACAATTAATTTTGAAATGTAACATCATTTTCCAGCTGTAATTTTTCTAGCATGTATGATTGAGAATCATCCCCAAAATGCTCTCTGATTCCACTGTTACAGCTTGCTCAGATCTTTGAATTAGCAGGCTTTTAAAAGGAGTCCAAATCTTCCTTTTAAAATGCAGATTTTTCAGTCTGATATTGCTTTAAATGGCCTAAAAATACTGTCTCAGGGATGAAAAATGTTTAACGTTTTACAAAACAACGTGGCACCCAGGGCCTCACAGGGTACAACAATCTTCTAAGGCAGAAAGGACAGGTGATATGAACTAATTTTGCAGTTGAGGAACTGAGGCTTAAATAGGTTAATATCTGGTCCATTTGATTATTTGGGTTGTGGTGAAGACAGCAGACACAACATGGGGCACCCAAGCTTGGCTTCTTGGCAGGATGTAGCTCTGTTCAGAGGAAGAGAATCCTCCAGTTACGCCTGCCTCCTTGGATCATGGAGAAACTCAGTGGTCAAACTCTGGCTATTTCTTTAGAGTCCTAGATGGTGATCATCTAGATTTCTTAGGTCAAGATAAGGAACCCTTTCGGGACTGTACTTCCCAGGTGCTCAGAATATCATGGAGTCATTGCTTGTTAATTCCTTTGCTTTTTAAATCTAGTGTTTTTAACTGTGGACTCTAAGTCAGGATTTTAGATTTGACACCTTGTTGGGCCACTGACTTGCTATCTTATCCTGGAAAATGAACTTGACCTTTTTGCTTAACTAGCTATAAAATACCTGGAGTAAGGGTGATCTTTTAAAAGTGGTATGCAAAATCTTTTGTTATAATTGCTCTATTCCACCCCTGCAAAGGAAAATGCTATGTCAACTACAGATTAGGACTAGGTTAGAGGGCCAGTAAATCTGAAGTAGGGTAGGTGGAAATATTGATCAAGAATGACTTTCTTAAAAAGACACATAGCATCAGATACAGATACAGAAATATACATGTATACAGAAATATACAGATTTTCTGTATACAGATACAGAAATATATATATATATATATTTGGAAAATGCATTTCATGAACTGTCATTAGAATGTCAGCCCTTCTGGAAATGTTGATGCTTAACAATGATGAAAAAAATTTAGAGTTGCTTGTGAGCCTACTGATTTCACTGAAAACAAAAACACAAAACAAAACTGCAAAGCCTTCCAGAGGGGGAAAAAAGCAGCAGGTAAGATTTCAAAGGACATTTCGATTGCCCAAGTCAATGCTTCCTGTTCAGCGTGGCTAACCACATGGGTTAGTCATTATCATCTCTTCCTATTATCCTCTCACACCAACCAATTATTTACCAGATGAAACAATCTCCATTATACATCAAGTAAAAGCATTTGGCTGCCCAATGTTTTGTCTAATTCTGCGTAGGCACAGTTATGAAGAAACAACTTAATATGTGGGAACAGCATTCATTTCCAATAGGTTATGAAGGTGCTACAGAGCCTTTGCTGGTAATAGAGCGTAGATGATTTTGCTGCAGACCATAGGGAATGATTTATGAATGATGCCTGCAGAAACGACCAGGGCTGGCCTCCCAATTAATCAAATTCCAAAGCACCTTAACAAAGGATGCTGTTCTGGTCATTGGAAGCTCATTAGTCGAAGACGACCTGTAGTTTTTAAATAGCCTGAAAAGAAACCACAGAATGAAAATAATCTAACGGCTAGGAAATAATGAGTACCATCTCTTAATGAGAAAGCAAACCCAGTGGTATGTTTAATACAAATAAAGTCGACCCTAAATTTGCATAAATTGTGTAGGAACCTTAATATATGTTTATAAAATAAGAAATGACCTGTCTGAAGAGGTACTAAAACTAAATAGACAGTTTCCTTGTTACTTTCCCCATCATTACCTAGTATGAGAAGCATTTATTCTTTGCCTATGTTTCAAAATTTAATTTCATTGTGTTGAGATAATGAAGATAGTCTTTCGGTATACTTTTGTGTATTCCATAAACAAAACCCAATTAAGAGCACTGTTTGGTAAGTTAGGAGTTCCAATTCATCAATGAATGTTGCAGAGGAAATGCTAGTAAGAGATCTGACAACAACCCCCCACATAGACAACACAGCAATCAGGAAATGGAGCACCCGCTTCTCATCTGGCTTAATCGTGAACTCTTTACTGTGTGCCCACAAGCTCAAATACAGTAAGCCGATACATCATAATTATGATCTCAAATAATGCAAAGAAGATCAGTGGAGAGCACTGGATCTCTTAGCAGTCATTGCTGAACTACATTTGAGCCCAGAGGAGATGATGTCCATCTCCTCATATAAGATGAAGAAGGTCTAGTACAAATCACCCACAAAGGAAACAATTCTAAGGGGAAACAGGAGGGATGTGAAGCACAGCGAAGCACTGAACAGCAAAGTGAGCACCCAGGAAGGCCACCAGGACGGATTCAGGAACTTTGCAGTGAGCATACCCCTGGGGCTACATTTTCTCTTTAGTAATGATGTCAGATATGCTAACACCCTCACTAGTCATTTCACAGTAAGTGCCTCTGTGAGTAGAACCACTAAAAGCAGCTTTGAAAAACTATAAAATGGATTGAATCTCAAACTGTTCCCTGGCAATAATCATATCTTTTGTGCTATGTTCTATTATAATTAAACAATTCCCCACTGGCGTCACATTGAGTTAATATGTTCTTTTACCCATAGGCTACTAAAGTCTTATATTAAATATCCAGTAATGAGGCAGTTTTGCCCTCTTACTGTCATAATTATTTTTAATATGTCAAATAAGATGAACCCATTATGAAAATATTTTATCTTGGACTTCCTTCCAAAAAGTCATAGTGCTTCCAAATATATTCCCTCAAATTCTCCCCACATTGCTTTAGGAAGGATGGGCCGGTCGGTTGCCATTCCAGTTCTTGTGAAAGTAAGGGGGGAATCTGGACTCTTTGGGGTTGATTTAACCATTTTGACAGCATTACCTGGTCAGTTCAATGAAGCAAGCAGCTGAATTAAGTCATATCGGCAAAGTCAAATCTATGTGACCTCTGCTGGTAAACCAGGATGTCTGGGTCCTGGTAAAGCGATATCGGGATATATCATCAGTCATCTTTAGTTATGAGGAAATTGCAAGATATTTGTTACTCATAAGAATTAAATAAAAAAGAGCATAAATGACTTACTCTTCTCATTAATTACAGAAAATTCAAAGTTATCTTTTTAACAGTGACCCTGGCACTCACTGAAAACCTGGTATCTCCCCTGGAGTAAAAAGGTTAGCATTATAGCTGATGTAAGGAATTTATACTGAATAACCAACAGCAACTTTCATATGTGTGAAGGTTAAGGAAAAAAGTGAAAAATCATGAAATCAAGTTTAATAGGCTGGATTTGTCTATTTACATGACTAAAACAACCACTTGTTCATTTGAAAAAATGTAGACTCTATCACAATTTCTTTAGGCTTTCCCACAAGGCAAAGTAAAACCCCAGTGGTAGCTGGTGATTTGCCCAAGGTCATAGAATGCCAACATGATGGACCAGGTGAAGGGAGATTTTCAGGAATGCAGTCTCTGCCAGAGCAGTGGAATACACTGTTTAACAGCTCAGGGTCTGGAGTTAAATTTCCTAGTATTAAATCCCATCGCTACTTTCAGCTGACGTTATAACTTTAGGCATGTTACTTAACCTCTCTGTGCCTCAGTTTCCACATCTGCAAAACGGGCTTTGTCAAGTAGTATTTGCTTCACAGGGTTTTATGGAGATTAATGGAGTTGGTATTGTGAAGTGTTCTCATGATGTCTCGCCCATAGTACACACCCAATAAAGTTCAAGAAATTCAAATTGTCACAGTCATTCCCTAATCTGCTTAGTAATCAGAATCACCATGGACCTTTGGCAACTTTCTTCCTGCCCCACTCATATTTACTGAATCAGTACATTGGACACAACCCAAGAAATGTATTTAATAGAAGTTTTCTAAGTGAGTCTCCTGATCAATTGAGTCTTAACACTATTTTAGTACTAACAAATCCTAATAATTACCACAAAGAGTTATACACTTCTCAGAAACAATCTCTTTGTTCACAAATATTTGCTTTCATATACATTATCACTCATTTTCATTCATTTATATGTATATATCTCTGTCCACTAAGTCTAACTCATATTAATTATTCGCTATAACGGTTTAATTATTTCCATTTTGCTCTAAGAAATTATGTTAAAAGAACAGACAATATATCTTATTGAAGCTTAAACACAGTTAATAAGCACAGACCTAAATATAAATCTCCCTGCCTATGAAACATTGATTCACTAATGCTCATTATTTCTGTGATGCGCCTGCCTTCTTGCTAATAGGACTGTGTCCCTCCCTATAAATGGTAACTTCTAGCTCATTTAGCCATATATAGTGTATGCATTTTAAATGTGGGAAATTTCATCAGCAGCGATGCATTCAATAATAGTTAATTTCTTAGAAAGATATATAAAGAAAAACATCGAAAGCAAAGAAGTGATCTGCTTATTGGAAATTGGGCTTTAAGAAAACAAATCAAGTAACAGGCAATACTGTTCCCTCATTGTAGGACTTCTTGTTACCCATAGTCCCCAATCACATTTGCACCACAAATTGCTTTCTAAAAGTAATAACACAGAAGACAAACATTATTCATTTGGACCTAAAATCTATCAGGGACTTTCAGGGGCTTAGATGCTATAGCCTGCAACAGACAAGATAAGAAATACTTCAATAAGGATGCACTCGAAGGACTGCTTCCCCTTTCACTAGGAGGAAGGATTATATGAAATATTATCTAAAATTATCTTTGAAAATTCTTTTAATATACACAGACACATGCATATAGACAGATGACCTCTTTTTCTTTTTCCCAGACAAACGCCATAATTAGAGATCTTATCAGAGTAGTTATCCCTTTCCACACATTCTGATGGAAAGAATATAGGTTTAGTATAAGAGACACCTCTCAATCCCTAAATCCTTTATTGACCTCCCAGGTGACCCCCTGCAAGGTGATTAATCTCCCCTGACCTGAGCTTTTTCACATGCAAAACAGGGAATTATTGCAAGGATTAAATTTGATAATGTAAAATTGACTGATTCCTTGCCTAATGCTGAGTAGGCATTCAGTAAACATAGGGATTTTTTAAAATGTATTCTCTATTAATACAAACCATACTTGAGTATTAGCTGTTGCTGCATATGTATAATCTGTTCTTGCATTTTAAGAGAGTAAAACTGCATCATTTCCCCAGTACCCATTGTATTTTGTAATCGATCCTCAACTAAAAATGCCAAATTACAATTTTTACTACATACATGTGAAATAATCTGAGATAGCCAATAATTTTTACTGAGCCCTGAACTCATCTAAAACTCCAAGATTTATTTATTTTTAATCACAAAGGCTATTTCTGTTTGAAAGTAAAAAGCAGAAGAAGAGTCACAGGAAGAGAGACGATGAGAGGCCAGGAAAGGAGGAAGGAGGAAGGAGGGAGAGAGAGGAGCTGGTAGAAGAAATTGAGCAGAGGAAAGATAGATTGTTACATAGTAAAAAATTTAGATGATTTTTTAAGGCAAAAATGAAAAGATTATTCAACATTAATATAGCTGTTCTTTTTTGTTTATTAGTCACTAAGATCTGAAACTAAATAAATAGTAACATCACCTGTTTATTCAACAAACGTTAGGCAATGCATTAGGGTAAGTATTTTGGTTATGGAAACACAGAGATAAATATATACGTATATGCAAGCAGTCCATTGGGAAAACACCAAGTAATATGCAGAAATAATGTGACCACAGAACATCAATGGCAAATGCATCACTGTGGTTACTTAGTACATAGAAGTTAAAAACTACGATCCTATGGTAAAGAAAATGAATTGAACAAAATGTCAGTTAATAGAGAACCTGAACTCCAATGTAGTGTCAAATAACATGAATTTAAGGAAATCATTTAACTTTTCTGGCATTTAGTTTATCATTATAAAATGGGATTACAGTAGGTAGGAAGACATGACCAGAGTAAGAATAGTCCAGGTGTAGAGGGTCATCAGGGAAGGGGGCCCCGGTCCCAGCAACAGGTGAAACTACAAGCCCTTGCACTACCACTCCCTTAAGCATTAACTCCTGGAGATGACAGCTAGGCCTGTGTTTCGGTTTCAGGCCCAGAGAAGCAGCAAAACCAGGTGGAGTGAAGCCATGGTTGATATCAGGACCAGCCGCACTGATTAATGACCCCCTGCCCCAGTTCTGACCAATCAGTGGTTACCAGGACCCTGAGGGGTCACACCTGGAAAACTGAGGAATATTCCATAGACTCTCCCCTGATAAAAGCCCTTAGGACAAAGTACCCAGTGAGTGTGTTCTCTCTCTCATTCGCCCTTTCTCTTGCCTTCCAGCTCATGCCCACCTCTTTCTTCCCTCTTTCATCGCTCAAGGTGTATTGCTCTCTTTTCTAAGCTCCAAGGGCTGTCTTTTGCCTCTGTAACTCATTGCCTGCTACAGCTCACTTCTTCTACTTCTGTGACTTTCTAAATAAACTCTCTCTTATAGGTTGCTTCTTAGCTCTGAATTCTTTCTTAGCCTGAACCCAAGTACCGAGGCGGCTGAATTGAATTCTGATGCCTGGTGCCATTTTGCTGCAAACAGGATGATAATAATACCTCCCCACCTATGGTGCAATACATTCGTAAGGGAAAAAATGAATGAATATCTCACTGAGTCATTTTGAAAATCAAACAAATATGTGCACTATCAATATTTATTGTAAGTTACTATCAAATATCACACTTGGGATATTTCACATATCTGATCACTATTAATAACATATATATTCTTTTATGGTGGAATAAATGAAAATTAATTAAATGATGAGGCATTCATGTCTTAGATACAAAGATGCAATATTATGAGAATGTATTGTTTTTACATGTTAAATTATAATATGACTCTCTCTTAATGGAAAATTTTAACATAAGTTCTATAGTTCATATGGAATGGTAAACAGGAGAGGAACTATTTTTAAAGAAAAGAATAATTAAAATGTATTATAAAATTAGAGGTATAAAATTTCATTATAAACCGCTAACGAGCCAGTTTAATAGTGGCTACCTAAACCTGACTTCCCCACGCATGCTCCAAAAACACTTCCTTTATCAATGATAGGAACCTGAACAAACTATGAAGAGTGATGAGGAGAACAAGGACATAAGATGAACCTAAAATCACCCTCATCCTAAGTTCATCCTACATCTGAAAATACTGAAAAAAGTCCTGGTAGGTCAGAGCACTGACTTGAAAGAGGGGACATAAAAGTGTGCAGGACTCCAGAGGGCAGCCTTGGAGAGGATCAGTTCTAGGGTGAAAAAGGATAAAAGAGGAGAAGTGCCATTAGGATTCCAGGCGGTTAAGGGAAAAAGAAGCAAGAAGACAGGAGGGGGAAATGTACAAAACAGCAAAAAGAAAAAGAAAAAAGAAAAAAGAAAGGAACATGAAATAGGATCAACAATCTCCCCTCCTCTCCCAAAAAGAATAATACACAGAAACAAAGAAATTTGCTCAACTGAGAGAAGACCAAGTCCATCCACAAATGGCAGAGGTATAAGTACGCACAATTCACTGCATAATGATGCCAAATGAGAAAAACAAAACAAAACAAAAAAATTAGAATCAAATCATTGCACCTGGTGAAAGCCCCCTGCCAAGAAACTTACCACAAAGAAATCTGACATACAACACTCCAATTTGATCACGCATCCCAAGCAAGTATTCTATGATTCAAGAAAAAATTTTGAATAAAAAATATGAAAACTAAGAATAAAATTAACGATAAATCGGAAAAAATGAAATGAGAACTAATTAAACTCAGGAAAGAAATGGGGGTGGACGTGGCACTTTTAATCAATGAGAAATGTGAGAGTACCCCAAAAATGGCATTGACATTTAATGGTTACACATTTGAAACCAAATGTAGTTATATCTCTACCTCACTTCTTGTACTGAATCAATTCCAGATGAACTATTGCTTTCAGTATAAAAAAGGAATCATAAATATGAAAGTAAAAATCACCTCCTAACTATACATCCAAAGAAAGATATTGATAAATTTATCTACGTAAAATAAAATTGTTTATTTAATAAACCACAAACAGAATTAAAAGGTAAATTATAAACCATAAATATGCATACAAAACATATATGAATGTGCTCTCTTATATACATATCATATACAAATATACATATGTGTAGGTTACACTGACCTTTCATAAAATAAAAATTAGACAATAACAATAATGAATTTGCAAAAGATAAAGACTTAAGAAAAAACTTAATCTCACTAACAATCAAATAAATGCAAATTAACTAAAGATGTACCAGTTTTACCTATAAAATCAGCAATTCAATATATATAAATAGAGACTGCAATAGACATCACCTAGCTTGGAGCAACATGTACACTTATCTGCTACTAGTAACAATAAAACTTCATATAAAATTTCTTTGATGCAATTTGACAATATTTACCAGAACCTTTGAAGATACTTTAGGTCTTTGAAAATGGAGAAAATAGCTAACATATCCTTACACCTAGCCGTATACATTACATGTAAGAGTAATGTCCAACCATGAAATAGCACCTTGCAAAACATTTTAAATATTTCATTAGAACAATGTTTTAATTAAAAATGAATACCATGTCATTATATCATAGACGAAGTCACAGGCTCAAGAACAGGTTCAATATTATTGCTGATACCATGCGTCTAGTAAGTAATATCAGCGGAACTTAAATCTAATATATACTTATGATTTCATGAAGAATAATTAGCTGAACAGAAGTGTATGCACCAATTCCCTTCAAATATCTCGAAGACAGTGTCCCCATGGGGCAGTTATAAGAGAAACAGGCTGGGTTATGTGTATTGTTATTGTTAAACTTCTTCAACTTTTTCCTGAAGATATAGGAAGCCACTAAAAGACTTTTAAGCAGGGGTAATATCATAATGTATACATTTTGGGGAGAAAATCACTCAAGAAAATGTAGAACATAAATTATTAAGTTTCAGGTATGCAGCAGACTAAAATAACGAGAGCTATAAAAAGCTATAAAGAGCCATCATTCTTCCTGGCCATAACACAAGGCATAAGGAGGGCCAGAGCCGAGTTGATCGTTTTAACACACAGCGTCCTTAGCGACTGCACAGTTGCTTCACCAGTAACACCGTCATTTAATTCACAAAAGTGTGGGTCAATATGAGGATGCATAAAAAAATATCTTCTGCTTCACATTTTTCGTTAAAGAGAAGAGTTATAATTTTGTCTGAGTATGTGAATATAGAGGGCCTTATATAACTAAACTAGAAAAAAATTATGGCATGTGGTCCTCCCTAGTCCTCCATGCTGTGCCATTTTGCAATGAAGGAATTGTTTTGTACAGCAACAAATTAAGTGCTGTTTGTTCATTCAAGTCAGTTCAAGTAAAGGAAATACATAAATGTTTAGCAGCACCAAAGGTAAGTGTACTTTATGTTTCTCAGACCAGAAATGGAAATAACATTTTGCGAAGTTTAACAATATTAACAGTGTGACCTCAAGTTGTGTGCAAGGGCAGGCAAAAGTAAGTTTAAGGCTGCTCATATGGAAAATACAAAAATTAATAAATAAGTAGTAATACAGGAATAAACCGTTTTGTATACTCACAACTGCAAACCTTCCTTTGCCCACCTGTGTGTATATTTTTAAGTGAAAATATTGACACTAGTTGATAATTCTTCCTCACCTGTCAGATTTTTTTCACCAATATTCACAATAAATATCTATTACATTGTATAAACCACAAACCTAAATCAGAATGTTGAAAAAGAAGAAAAATTAACTTGTCTGTTTTGCAAAAAATGTTGGAAAATAAATACTAATGGCACCTACATGATTTTTTGAGAAACATTGTAAATATATTTTTTAAGATGTAAGTTCTATTACCTGCTGTTAGGTATTCTAGCACAAATATTTGAAACATCCTTTATTTCCTATAATAGTGTTTACAGTTATACTGCCCTTCTTTAAGCTGGCTTAACCTCTTCCGACTCATAACTACATGTAACTCACAGGATGAGTTTAGGATTTCCTTCCTCCCTATTCCTTTATTCTCAGACATTTTAAATGTTAATGGCCCCAAAACTGCTTCTCCAAACCCCAACAAATCACTTGTGTATCAAGAAAGCTGAGTTTATTAAGCCCACTGCAATAAGTAAGGGAGAACACCTCTACTTCATACTGTCTCAGAAAACTCAAGTGAGGGCAGGTTTTTATAGGATTTTTGCATCTGGGCTCACATGGTTGAAGGCAGGTCTTTCAGTGTGGCGCTCTGATTGCGGCTGGGCTGAGTCCATGGGTAATGTTTCAAGGCTGGTGGGCACAGTGAAGCGAAGGTCTTGACACTAGCTTTGATATGCAAACTGTTGTTTGTTAAATTTTGCCCAGAAGGGCAATCTAGTGTCCTGGGCTTGGGCTCTTTACCCAGATGACAAAATTGTTTTCTCAGATAAATGGGTTTCCAGAAATTCCTCAAAGCACAGAAAGTATTTATTGGTTTCTTCCTTTTCTTCATGGGTAAGAATTTCTTAGAGCACATATTGCAGTTGTGTTGATAAAGGAGGTGCCAGTTGTCATAGATACAAAAAATTGGCACATTTCTGGATATTTTTGCAGGTGAGAGAAGGGTGGAAAACTTCTCTTGAGTTTTTATAAAATTCTGGGACTTACAGACACAGAGCAAAAATGTGGTTGCCTTCTCTTGTGTCAACTCCTTTTGTCACACTCAATACTTCTTGCCACAACATGCTAATCAGACATTATAAGGTTCAGAGTGTCAAAAGTAATCTGAGCACATAAAAATAATTCAGGATTTCCCATCTCCCTTGAATGCCTTTGTTTCCCCTATTTTGCATAGTAAAAGTCTACCTACCCTTCAAATCCTTCACCCTCAGCCCCTAAACCCAGGTTTCGATTACTCCCTCCTCAGAAATGTTATAATACTCATACACATCTGTCACAGAATCCTCCTATTTCATAACGATTGTCTGTATCTCTCTCTAACTAGACTTGGAAGTCCTACGGCCGAATTGCATCTTTTTCATCATTAATTTCCTCAAACCTAACATAATAGTAAATGCTCAATAAATGCTGGTTGAATAAATAAACGAATAAATTCCATAGATGAGTGAATGAAAAAAATGGGTGGATGAATGGACAGGTGGTTGGATGGATTCATGGAGAACCTGTTGAAATATATTTTTCTTTACTTCTGGGAAAAGAGGTAAAGGAGAGATACAGTTTCCAGGACTTTATCCCTGATTGTACATATAGGTTCTTTTCTTTACCTTCTTTTCGTTCAATAAGTACTTATTGAACGCATTCTATAGGCCAAGGACTATGCTAAGTGCTAGGTTTGAAAAGGTAGGCAGGACCACTTATACGTCTGCCACTTTGGAGAAAATATTTTCTCTCTGTAGCTACTTGCCCTGCGTAACTACTACCAAAACTATCCATACCTCCACCACCACAATTATTATACCATCATCATCACCATTACCACAACCACCACTATACCCACCACCACAATAACCATAATTAGCATTAATCAATGAGCCAATGATGATTTCATAAGGTTCTGTGACCCAGGAAATGTTGTCTAAAGTGTGTTTTTCAAACTTTAATGTGTGCATAATTCTGATGTGATAGTCTGTGTGAAGGCCCAAGATTCCTCATTTTCAACCAGTGGTGATATGATGCTGATGTTGCTAATGCAGGAGCCACATTTCAAGTAGAAAAGAGTTAAAGTCCAGGGCCTTACAGCTGTCTGTTTTGGAGCACACCACCCTACCACAGATCAAAAACTCAAAAGACCACAATCATGAATAAGGACAGAATTGAGTGGAGAGTACTCGGAATTTAAAATAAAATTCAGAATTCCTGAGAAATCGAATGAGGTTGCTCTTATTACAAAATTCTATCGCCCATTGTGGCAGAGGAATAAACGTCCCTCTGCCTTCAAGGTCTTCTGGCTGGTCTAACAATCAAATAGATGTGAGACAGATTAGCGAGAGAAAATAACCAAGTTTAACACACACATATGGACAGGAACCCCACATGCATGAAAGAATCATACACGAGAGGTTCACAGAAATAAAGTGTGGTTGAGGTATATGCCATCTCGAGCTAGGAATGAGGTGATGTACTTTGGGGGCTTCAAAGGGTCATTTTTTGATAAGAACAAACATTTAGCAATCAGAAGTTTGCCCTGCCCTATAGATAGGTCATAAGAAGTTATTTCTGATAATAACTTACTATGGGCAAGGCCCCTAATTCAAATTCTCCTGGTCAGTTATAGGGAAAGGTAGAAACTTCTCTTGAGCCTGTGGTTAAAGTTGCCTTTAGCTTATAGCAACTTGTACACCCCATCATCTTTTAGCCCGAGATCATCTAGTCACATGACCTGTTCACAGTTTCCAGGGATTAGGACATGGACACCTTGAAGCTGCGGTACTGGGTAGTATTAGTCTGCCTACCACAGTTTACCCTCTGGCATCCGAGATCCATAAGCAAACACATTAACCCTATTCCAACGTTCCCAAAGTCTTAACCCATTACATAATCAATATAATTATATTATATTGTAATAAATACTTCCTTTATTTTAACTGACATATAGTTTAAGGTAATTATTTTCCTTTCCAGCAACTAAAGATCAACTGTTGACTGATGGAAGATGAGACAGAATGGAAGAGAACAAATGTTTTGAAATTTGAAATTAGCCTTTTCAAAGGATCATGGACTAGAACCATCTTCAGTTTTCTTCACAATGCTGAGATGTTTTATTAGGGCTGCTTCCCTCTTAAATCCATGCTGGCAAGTCCTGAACACCTTCACTCTTACAGAATGACCGATATGAGTCCTTATAAAACTGTAGGAACCATACTAGTTAAGAAACCTGAAATTGCCAAATCACCCCCTTCAGTAAACACTTCAAAATTCAAAGAAGATAAGCAAAACCACTGTTCATTCAATGTTTAGTTTATTGTAATTCCAGCAAATATGTTAACTTCAGATCAGATGTTGTGATTAAACAGTTTATGTATTATTTATATGTCCCCCTCATTTCTTTCTTAATTTTTTTCCTCCAATTCCACACAGGATATATACAGAATACCTACTATCTTGCTCTTTAGTTCCAATTCTCCATGATTCTGATTTTTTACTCATTCACTAAGTTGTCATATGAATTTTCATTAATAAACAACACTACAAGTATACCTGGATCTGAGCCAATGTAGCCACACAGAAACTCTATTTCTTTAACACAAGCTGCCCTTTCTGTCTGTCCACTCCCTCCCTTAATCACTAAGCCCTTAGAACAGCAGATTCTGGTCAGCATCAAACTAAAGAAAGCATCTTGACCTCGGCTGTATTTTAGCCCCAGACCCATATAAATGAAGCAGCCCTACCAACCACACCCAAAGAAACTAGACACACCTATGCCATGGTTGACATCTGGACCTGATACAGTGATCAGCTATTCCCTATCCTGGCCTCAGCCAATCAGTAGAGCCCATGACTCCAACTCCCTTAATCACCATGATCAATAACTTTTTCTGCATACAATCTGTCCCCAAGTGGACCATCAGAGAGCCAGGTTTTAGCCCACTAGTTTGCCTGTGCCTCCAGGCCTGATGTCATTTCCTAAAATGAACCTGTACTTTCTCTGCTGCAAACCCCTGTTTGCATTTTATTGGGTTTTGATGCACACAGGCAAATGAACCCCTTTAGTCTGGTGACACTAATTGCTCTTCTAGTCTAGCGATATAGAAAAACATTGGCAAAGGCAGGAAGGATGTTGAGTAGAACAACATTTCTTTAGAAACTATTGGCAGACCGTAAGGTTTTCTGAACTCGCCTACAATTGCAAATGTGCTTTGTTACATGTGCCATACGAAACTTACCTGGGTTGTTCCAAATAAAAGAACAAGATGTGTAAAATCCCAAATGAGAAAGATTTTTTATAGCAGCATAGCTAAATGTCCAAAAGCATCCAGAAATTAGCGTTAAAAAATAGTTCATATTTCTAAAGCATTTTGCAACTTATAAAGTGGTGAGCACAACTGCGATCTGTCATTAGTTCCCTCTGGACATCAGATTTACAATTGCTGGCTTTTTCTTGGTGGGGTATTTCTTCCCCTAAAGTTCCTTCTTGCTGAAAACTCCTGAGAAAAGGCCTCCTTGACTACTTAGGTGATTCTGTTTCCTTAGTGGTTGCTTAAAACTGGTACTTTAACCAACCCTAGACTTTTATGTTGGACTAGCTTTCTTCTCCCTATGAAGTTCATTTGGAAAGGATCCCTTTTAAAATGACCCCAAGCAGTTTTCATTTAGAAACACTTAACCTCATGGGAATACTCCTGCTTCCCTACTCCATTATCAGTGGAAGCACAACTGGCTCTTTTCCTCCGTCTGCTCTATTGTTTCAAGCCCGAACTCCAGAAGAAACACATCAAACCCTCAAATGGTCCCCTTAAAAGTCTTCTTACTTTCATTGTTTAAGAAAATGCTACCTGCTCCAGGCAGTGGTTTTATAGGCGAAAATGTTTGCCTATTCCAGTCCTAGCCCGGAAGGTATCCTCTGCACCCTTTCATATACTCTCTTCCCTTTTGTCACTCCGTACTCAGGCCACTTGATTTAGGAGCCAGAACTACATGATAGAAGAAGCCCAAATTCCTGAGTTATCACTAGGAGAAGAATCATCCAGGGTAACCAATCCAATATGGACATGCACATTAGACTCCATATGAATAAAAAATAAATGTTTAGTGCTTGTTAGAGCAGTTAATCTATGCAAACTAATACAGACCTATAGGAAAAGTGGAGTGATACTATAAGAAAAACCTAAAGTATATGGCTTAGACTTACTTACAAGGTTGGCAGCAGGGAGGCAAGACAACTAATACCAAAGATATAAAAGTGATCATTTAAATTGTGAATTGATGAAAAGTTAGTAAAAAGTATTGTTTATGATGCATTCGAAGGCATACTATGTGCCTACTGAACTTGCAGCTCTAGGTCAACAAGATGAACAAAAGGAAATTTTGACTGTATATTTGTTAGTATTGTTTGTATAGAGTAAATATTCCATAGAAAAGATAAGCCGTATGGAAGAGATACATTTTTAAAAGAAGAAAGGAAATAGAGGCAAGAAATTTAAATCCTTGCATGATTTTAAAAAATATGGGTAATTCTAGGCCTGGAACCATAAGAGATGAAATTTTTAAAACTTTAAGTGAAAAGGTCTCAGTGAGGCTTTTTAGTAGAATAGAGTAATTCAGCCTAATGGTAAAACCCAGATTAGCAATATGCTCTTCCTACTCATTATTTGAGACAGCCTTAAGGTAGTTACCATTTAGCTGAGAGAGAGGCCTGAGGGAAAGGCAACAAAGAAATCAAGTAGGTTTGAGAACTATGTCTTTGAAAGAACTATCGGTGCGGTTATTAGCATGTGTAACTAGCAACACATAGGGATTACGGCCAGCCGTTTTTGAGAAAATTACATTGCCAAAGATACCACTTGCCTAGGTATCATAAGCTCTTGATTATATAAACTGTAAGCAACCTCAGCTCTTCTAGGTTTCTCTACCAGCAGGAGGGAGCAAGGGTGGTACAATCCCTAAGAAGGGCAGACACTCCAACCCCTCAGGAAAATGACTGACAGGCAAGAGCCAGCCAGAAGGTAGAGCTGGAGCCTTCAGAGAACAATGGCCAAAACGGCTTCTCCTAGCATGTGTAGCAGGGTCTAATCAAAGGAACTTGCCGACCCCAAAGCAGAGCTTCCCAACAGTTGCCCAGTAGCATTTCATATGGCTAAGACAACTGATTGTTGTATGTCTCATTCTTCACCTTCCAAATTAATCTGTTTATTGGAGTCATTCCATTCCTATTCAGTCCTTATATAGTGGAGGTTGAGCAGGATGTGACCTATAATTTTAGTTCTGAGGTCACACCATAAAGACCCACATCCAGACTTGAAGAAGGGGACCCAAGAATGCTGGGCATCTATCCTGGATGCAGGAGATGGATGGTATGTGGGGTTGTCTTCCTCAGAAATAAGTCAGTGTGCTCCATGGTGGGAGGAACAGTGAAACAATTAGTTAACATGTGGGCGGATTTGGACTCGTTCAAGGCTATACATTTGCCAAACTATTCCATTTTCCTTCTGAGTAAATAGAATGCAGTAATTAAAATTGAGACAACTTCTAGAAACAAGGACAAAAAAACAAAAAGACTATTAGCACATCGATAGAGAACACTAAGCATCTATATATCAGAAATTATAGAGAGGACTAAAATATAGATAGTACCAACAAACAACATCCCAGAACTAAACATATTGATTCCAGACAGATATCTCACTAGGAGCCCAGTGTGATGAATTGAAAAATAATTCACACTATGATGCATCATCTATGACCTATGCCCACAATCTTGTGTGGTTTCCCCACCCCCTCAAGTCTACTAACCTTGACTTCACTTTTCTTCTTCATAAGAATACTTTTAATGCTCCTGGCTAAAGGGCCTGTCCCTAATATTCTTAAAGGGTGTTATCCTTGATTAGAGTATAATTCCTTTAAACAAAAGGTTGATCTCACTTTAATGGCCCTGGTTATTCCTTACACTTGTTCTACCTGCCCCAGTGGCTCAAATCCACTCTTTTTGTCTAATATATCTGAGTTTTTGCAGTTCAAAACTTTTTAATTTCCATTAACCCATAAGAGATCTTCATTACTCAAGTCAACCTCTATTCACCTAATTTCTCAAGAGGTAGCTGCAGAGCCAGTTCGGAATGACCCTATCCTGCTTAACAAGATAATGAGCTGCTCTTCACACAGCCAAAGCACAAAGCTCAGGGAGCAGAGAACTTAGACCTTCAACTGCCCCCAGAACCAAAGCCTGCCCCTGCCCCTGAGCCAAAGGACCAGGACACCATCAGAATTTGAACATGAGGCCCTTTTAGAAGCAAAGGATCCATTGTCCTGGAAGATTCTATCTTCCGGAAAAAGGTTGGCCCCCTTTTCCATAAATGGTCAAGGTCTTCCAATTAAAACTTGCCCAGCTAGTGCTTCCTCATACCTATTCCCCCTATACTGTTAAAAAACCACCCTGAACCCTAGATGAGGCTTCAGGCTTTTGAGCATTAGCTTCCTGTTCTTCTGGGTAGCACCATTCATGATAAAATAGACAATCTTTTCCCACTGCAATTCTCAATGTTTAGCATTTGGCTCTGCTAGCACCATGTGACCAAACTGTTTCTGTTTTTTGTAACAATCTCTTTGGTTCATAAACAACTGACTTCATGTGGTTATTTACCAAACAAATTTTAAGAAGTAGATTATTGTGGCTTCAAAGAATAAATTGCACGCCCCTACTCCCACAGAAGACTATGAGACATGGTACTCTAGTCTAGCACATTTTTCTAAGTAAGCAGGATATGATATGTGCCCACAGCAGCCGGAGTTTAGTCCACAATATGTCACATGAAGTTGGAATATGTGACATGGGATGGTTCTCATTCCCATGTCAAAGCAAAGAAGCAAGCCCAGTGGGCTTGTTCTACGGCTGGGATTTGCAAGGAAAAGTTCTAACACACGTTGCAGCCTCTTTCACTCAGAAGACAAGAAATGATACACAAGCCAAATTTTAGGTTGTGCCTGTTCCTTTTTGCTTTTTATATTCACAAAAACAGTGTACCTTCTGCAGAGAACAGTACATGCACACTGCCACTTAAGCCCTGTTCTTCTCTCAACACTGTGCAAGGCTAGTGAAGGCGGCTTTTAAGGACACTATGTACAAAAGGATCAGCTTACAAATGACAAAGGGATAATCTGAAGATAAAAACTGAATAAAAGGAGAACCTTTCCAACCAAGAGATTCTGAGATAAAGATTGCTATTCTCCTGGAATTTTAATGAATTGATTTCATCACTGACCTCTGGAAAATGTCAAATTTCACATTTATATGGAAATGATAGGACACATTTATGCTTGTTAGCAGCAGTTTATCACACCGAGACTGCTGTATTATTGAGCTCTCTCCTCTACCTCTCTCTGTCTTCCTCCCTACCATCTACCTACCTACACACACACACACACACACACACACACACACACTCCCTCCTCCCGCTGATATGATCAGATCTCATTATTTCATCTGAAGCCTGACAGCTAACAACAGAGTTGAAAAATTCACAAAATTAGGCTTTGGAAGAGGTCTTGGGCTAAATTAACACAAATATGGACAAGCTACGAACCAGGATGAGATGCAGAATTGGACACAAGATTCACCGTGTTATGTTTAAGTGTACCCAATGACTCTTTCAAACAATCATTAAGTAGGACATTGATAATAAGTTAAACTACCTATTGCCTATTTTTTAAAGAGTTTATTTATTTTTAGAAAGAAGTGAAGGGAGGGAGAAAGAGAGAGGGAGAAACACCAATGTGTGGTTGCCTCTCACATGCCCCCAACAGGAGACCCAGTCTGCAACCCAGGCCCGTGCCCTGACTGGGAATTGAACTGGTGACCTTTTGGTTTGCAGGCTAGCACTCAAGCCACTGAACCATACCAGCCAGGACCCTATTGTCTACTTTTTAAATAATCAGTAGAGACTTACTATATAATAATATCAATATCAATAAAAATAAAAAGTGGAGACAGTGCCAGTAGCTGGTCCCTGGGTCCAGGTCAGCTACTCTTGAATGCCCACATCAGCCTTCCTCTTTCTTTCTGTTGAGATGCCTCCTATCTTTTATTCTTTCTCCAAGTTTTTCTTTTCATATTTTGTTCCTTTTTCATTCATTGAAGCCTTCTTAATGAAAATTTTAGAAGTGTCATAAGGTTGTTATAAATAGGCAGGGTTTTAAAAATAAAGTTGTTAAAGTCTACTTTCCTACGGGTGGGCATTTGCATTTTATACAGACCAGTAGCAGTAATGGTTGCATGTGAAAGCAGGGGATCATTCATTAACATTTGGCTTTTCAGGAGCTTAAGAGTCATGTTGCCAGGGCAGCCTCCATTGTATCACAATAGCAGAACAAGTTATAACCGTGTTTTTTCTAAACAGTGTTTCGTAATCCCAGGTAACATTCTTTATCAGCTGAGGAGGGAAAGGAACCAGAGTGAGGTAATACTTTTTGGACACCTGGGGACAGTAGACACACTTGAAATGAGGTCACTAGGGAGATGAACCTGAGTGACTCAGAGACCCCCAAGTGAGATGTAAGCAAAGCTATAACGCTCTCTACCCAGTTTGATGACGATGAAGACCATTAAGATAACATTATGGTTGAATAATAAAATTATATTACTTTCAGCCTAGCCCCACCGACTAACCACATTCCTAGAGAAAGATGTTGTGGTTTGCAAATGGCCATTCAGATTATTCAAAAAGAGTGAAGGTCTCCACTTGTTAACAAGAATATCCCTTTAAGAAATATCTGGCAAGGAACAGACCTAGAACTTAAAAAAACCACGAAAACCAAAAACCGGTAGGAAGCCAACATAAAGGCAACATCCCCTATACCTGGTTCTTAAATAATTATTTCAGAATGCTAGACTATAAAGGGTTTTCAAATTTAAGTCGTTCATTTTGTGTTCCCAAAAACTAGAGGCGTAAGGACAGAAGTAATTCTCCCAAGAATGCAAGGAAAAACAAGCCTAGAATCTGCATGTCCTAACTTGTAAGCCAGTTAGTTTCACTATAGCATGCTGATTCTCCTGGAATAGAAATAAAATCAGTCTTGACCTCACACCTGCCAACAGATAATTTGGGGGTATCTCAGGGCACAGAAGGGCCTCACTCTCCACAGAATACATCTCCCTCCTTTACATAGATAAATGCTTGAGGATGCTGGGATTCAATGTGGTTAAGAGTCATGGGGAGGCTACTGGCTATAGAAAAGGCAAGCCAATTTTAGAATTAATGCACACCAAATTTGTGCTTCCTCTTCCCATTATCCATTCCAATTGTATGCAAGGCATAGAAAGGCCTCTGATAGAACAATGTCTTAGCAACACTTTTCAGGTTATATTACCCCCTCTGGATCTCCTAATAACAAAAAAATTCAAGTCATTTTTACCATGCATCCAAGTAATGGTATTTACCTTTGTAATTCACCTGTGAGCATCAAAAGACTGGCCTGTATGTATTCGAGCATTAGACTGTCCATTTTCTCAGGGACTATATTGGTCCGTATATACCCAAAGCCTTCCTGCTCATCAACCTTTCCCACTACTGCTCTCATTACTGTAACAGTCTAAATCCATAATATTTGCTTAAAGAGCATAGTAGCAGTACTCAACAGAAGAACGGTGCCGTACCATCTCTAGTTTATAGTTCCGGTGGCCATATGCGCCTGGAACATGCTCCTCGGACATAGTTATCATATAACCTGCTAAGTAACTCCTGTAGTAAAGCATTTAAGAGCAGTTATCATTGGTTCTTTCCTGCCTTTGTATTAGCAGAGATCTCTTTTGTTTTGCAAATTAAGCCTCTCACCTTACTCACATGTCCCTTCCCTTTCCCATGAACCAGCCCCAAATAAAAGGGCTAATTATTGGTCTCCTAATGAATCTCGGTACCACAAAAGTGGCTGGGTGATCCTGCTTTGTGAAAAACATAAACACAACACAAAACAAAAGGCCCTTGGATTCTGGACTTTAAAAGGAAGGAAAAAGAGTTTAGAAAGAAGGAGAGAATATAGAGCGTGAACATTCTGAGGTATGAAAAGTACAACCAGGACTGCTCACACCAAGAGAAACCAGCAGCACATTTCCGGGCAAGTTAAGAGGCCGCGGGTAGAGAATAACCTGGCCTTAGACCTAAACGCGAATGACCGGACTGAGAGATGGCACAGAACTATGGTGGCCAAGTTATCTGTTAAATGGAAAAAGCCAAAATTCACCTCTGCTCCACGTACCTATTAGCTACCTAATTTCTGACCTGGTTAAATATAATTTATGCATTGATCCAGCCTTACGGGGCCTGAGAATAGTAACATTAAGACCTGCTAGACAACGGGGCATAGGAAGGTGGCGTGCACGACACATCGCTGAACTCCACCTAAAACAAACGAACAAACAAAAGAACAACAGAGCTTAAATCTTAGTGAATGGAAGAGAAATTTGCAGTTAGATTCTGCCAAGGTGACCACATAAGTAACGGTAAAATGAGTTGTCTCTCACCCTTAGCAGACACTGGCTGGAGCTGAGAGCCAAGGCTAAGGATGCAATGAAGTGAGCAACCAATTTCAATGAACTTTTAAGTCATTAATGTTAGTGGTTACTAAGGTGAGTGGCAATGAGTTGTTTTGTTTTGTTTTGTTTTGTTATTATCTGTCTGGAGTGTAAAATGCTGACATATTTTTTGATGTCGACCACTGTACTAAGATAATGCTGTGCCTTGCCCGCCATTAACTGGCTCTCTTGCGCTTTCCTGTATTACTGGGCATTCTACAACAAAGGAATAGAAAGAGAACAGGGAAATGTTCACTACTTCTCTTAGAAGTTTGGCATGGTAAATGGACAATTTCGTGAAAAAAGAAAGGTGTCATTAGAAATACGAGATGGGAGATATATACTACCACCAAATAGTTCAAGGCAAAGGTAAAAATACCTAAATTTTTCTAATAATTGCAAGATTCATAAATTGGATATAAGGGGACATAAGACAAAAATGAGAGTTTTCAAATCTTAAAACTCATGGGAAAAAAATTCTCTGTAAACTAAGCCCTGGAAAATGACACTTCTAAACAAAATTTGTAAAATTAGAAATAAATTTTGGAAATAAGTACATTTAAGAAATAAAAATAAATTTAGAAAATCAACATCTCTAAAACAAATGCATTGGATGGGGTTGGTTGATACATGTATATTTTAAATACTATTTTCAGTTTCAAGATAAAAATTAGTTTTCACTTTTACATGCTTTTCTCTAATTCTTCTACAGAACCACACAAATGTTAAATGGTTATAAAAGCTATTTTTATATATGCTTTTCTCTGCACATTTATTATCAGACATTATTCTACAATACTGCATCTCAAGCATTGCTTTAATGGTAGTACAAACTTCCATCAATATCGTGACTTATATAACCGGTCTAGAAGTAAAGTATCCTTTGAGTTGTGAATGATTATTAAACTCCTGAAAAGAGTAAAAATTGGGGTTTCTTTCAGGATTTTCAGTGTGGGCATGGTGTTGGGGGAGGGGAGCTAGTTTTCTTGGAGGCCGGGACACACTTCAGTGAACGAGCTGTTCTAACAGGCCTGAGGGAGGCCCCAGCCCCATCGCTCAGCTGACCTCCAGGACACCAACGTGACCAAAGTCATTCGTGAGTTTTGATGCACATAACCGATTACTAATATTGAAGTCTGAAATTTTGAGGAATCCTTTTTAAAAAACTATATAAAAACACATATTATTGTTATCTTATAATGATGTCTTGGAAATGACATTTCTCAGAAATGAGAAAACTACTTTCTCATTTCTGGAATGAGAAAAGTGTGTGTGCACTCAGTGTTGAATGTATGAATGTCATTTCATGCATAACACAACAAAAAAAAAGATTTTTAGGGGAAAATCTTTTGGGGAATAGGTAGCACTACCCCAGAATTTGCCCTAGTGTTGAACTAATCAATGTCTCTTGGGATTGCTAGCTTCCAAGGAAGAACGGCACTGTCTTTCTTATGCTGAGCTCTAGAGATTCAGTAGATAGCACCTGGCTGTCACAGCGCCCTGGCTCACATCGTGGAGTGCTCCAAGTGCTGTCGAGAATCTTCAGTAAATTTAGGAAAGAGAAATGGGCAAAGAGCATTGGGGACACCATAAAAACAAGAGTTTTGGGGTTTGTTTTTTTTTTCCTAATATTGTCCGGATATATCTCCCTATCTAATGGCTATAGAAAAAAAAGCATAAGCACAGGAAAACATTAAAATGTTGAAGTGGTTCTCAAACTTGGCAAAGCACTAGAATCACTTGGAGAGGTGGTTTTTTCGTTTGTCCTTTAAGTCCCAATGCCTGGATTTCTAATTAGCCTGGGGTGAGACCTGGCACTAGCATTAGACACTCCACGGTGAGGTTACTGTGCAGCAAAGTTTGAAAACCACTGAGATAGGGTACCCGATAACTTAGTAGCAACATGACTAGGGCCAGGTAAGCCCTTGACCTTTAATGATTAGGGGTTTTTTTCTGCCTTGAGCTCTGCAATCAAATTAATGCTTCTAAATCTGAAGTTGTAACTGAAGCTCACAGAAAAGAGAGAAGTACAAAATTCAACAGAACCTCTTTGGTGAAATACCCATTAGGGAGGCCTGCTGTTTCAGAAAGGCTCGGCCCTAAAATTGATTACTTGAAGTACCGGAAGGTAGTTTTTAATTTGATTATGTCTTTACAAGTGTTTCCCTTTGATTTTGCCGGGCAGGAGAAAACCATTTTTCCCTCCATCCTCCCAGATTTTCCAGGTAGGGCCCTGTAAATTAGACTGGTAAAGGCAGCTTAACAGAGAAAAACAGAAAATTATGAACATGCCCATCAGGTATATAAATGGCGGTACTCAAAGATGAGTAATCAGAGCGGTGGTTAGAACTTAGGAACCATAACAAGAGAACAATACATTTTTTAGAGAAGTGACAAGGCCAAGGAAAAAGGCCTTGATTTTCTAGTGGTGGCAAACTGTGGGAAGGCAAGAATATGGGAAACTAATGGTAGATAAAGGCTAGTTCGTTGTGTAGATTCCTCTGGTGTTATGTATGGGCTGATGAGAGTCTAGAGTGACTTCTATAATTAATGTCTATGCTTCCTGGTAGAGAGGGGTTGGGGGGACACCTTTACAAATTTGTGCCCTGCTTTTAGGCAAACAGGGAGATGGCAGAGAGCTTTTCTTCTGTCTACTTTTTCTCGAATATCTCTGGCTCAAAATAATCTTTATGCCAAAGTGGCATATTTGGGGATGACATGTTCTGCTACCTTTAAATGCCTTATCTCCTGTTGCTCCTAAATAGTAAAACTCTAATACCACGCTTTTATTTTTGTTCTGAATTCCAACACTGTTCAATAGTGAGACAAATAAGGCCCTAGCTTTAAAGGTCCTAATAAAGTGCCTGTTTTTTTTTAAGTCCAAATTTTGAAAAGAAGGCAAAGGGAGGATTTCATGTTCTTTTAATGTTACACTAAAGCAAGAACTAACAGATCCACCCATTGATTCCTTAATTATGTCCGGTGACACAGCAGCGTCTGGATTGTCATTTATTATTTATTAGAACCAAGATTCCATGAAGTTACATATTAAGTTATAGATTTGGTCTGGTAGAAATACAAATTATTTATTTCCTGTAGGAAAAGATCATTTCAAAGGTTTTATTGCCCTGTAGGATATTAACTAGTTTGGACTCTAACTTCGTAAATTTATCTGAGTATATCTTTCCCGAGGGACTCATCGGCTACTATTCTAATTATTTTTGACCCAGACTTATCATTACACTGGTTTCCTCGATGATGAATTAAATAAATCTTTGCCACATGTTTATATTTTATGAATGTCATACTTTAAATTTTTAAAATTATACATTAACAGTTAGTGCCGTTTTTCTTTCACATTTCTCCTATCCCTACAACTTCCCCAATACAGCGTAAATATCAGCGTTATGTGAATCATTGTGGCATAGGGATTTAAAATACAACAGACAACAGAAGGTTCAAAGTGTAACAAAAAAAGAAATGCAATGCTGTATCTCTAGCTGCTCTAATATGCCTCACACTTAGATGTGCAGAAATGTTATTTTTTTGCTGAGCTCCAATTGCTCACAACCTAGACTCCCTCTCAGTGGTTAAAACACTTAATCTTGCCACTTCAAGTTAACTAAGTATCTTGCAGTAGAAAATAATCTTTTTGGGAAATTATTCAGTCTGTTCAGTCAATTCAAAATTCAGTCACCTTAACAAGGCCATTCTCAAGTCTCAAGCACCTTCTCTTTCAGCTACCATGCACCTACCATGGTTGTGTAGGATGAAGGAAAAATCTTATCTCAAACCACGGATTCAAGGAAGTCCAAATCTGTTCCCTGAGACCTCAGTGGATTCAGCTCAGTTCACTGCTGTATAAATGGTCCCGCCAAAGGGTTTAACAGCATGTCAAAGGCCTTACTAGAGAAGGTCTGACATCCACTCTTTGTCCTGACTCCAGAACTCTTGTGGTCTCTCAGTTGGTCCAGTGTTACATTTCTCCTACTGATATATGCATAAAATTTTCCTATCTGCTCCTCTGTAAGCATATGCTGTAAGGAACACAGCGGTAACATAAGGAGGAGTCCCCCAAAATGGAATTTATTTATTAAAAATTGTGTATTTATTCTTACATTTAAACTTCTGTCACCTTCAAAGTATTCTCTATTTGATGCAATACATTTTTAGAGACATTTTTTTCAACTGTTCCAAACAGTTTTTGAACTTGTCAATTTTGATTCCTTTTAGTGCTTCTGCCATTTTTTGTTTCACCTCTTCCACATCGGCAAATGTTCCCCTTTGAGGATATTTTCATCCAGGGAAACAAAAAAATAGTTACTTGGGATGAAATCAGGTGAATAGGGAAGGTGGGGTGCCACAGTCACTGTTTTTGGTCAAAAATTGCTGAGCACTCAGTAAGTGTGGACAGGTATGTTCATCACTCACCCATCATGGGCAAATGAGTTGGAAGAACCTTCCAAAAAACTTCACTGGAAGCTGAATACAACCTCTCACAATAACAGCAGCTGGTACACTGATACAGATAGGTTCCTAGAACACTAACCTACTGGGGAAACCTGTATTACAAGGGGCCTGCCCTCCAGAAGATAATTCTGTTTTGGGAGATCCCCCTCATAACTTAGACTTTTGCTCTGCCTAAACACTCCAATCAACAATGGAAGTCAGTTCCTACCAGAATTGCAGGTAAAATAGGTATGTGGACCTTTAGTGATTCTCCAACCACAAGGTTTTGACAAGAACAAATTTCAGCATTCTTTCTTTCCTGTCTTTATCTCCTGTTGCCTTCCTGGTCCAAAATGGGCTTTTACCACCCCCATTCTTAGCACCAAAAAACAAACAACAACAACCAAAAAAACCACAAAAACAAAACAAAAAATCCAAAAAACTATTCTCTCTTAGATTTTTTTTCTTTTCTTGGGTTAATTCAATTTTCATAAAATCTCAGCTCTGAACCTGCAGCTTCAACTCTCTGGAACCCAAACATTTTTCATCTCACTAAAAGCCTGGTCTTAGATAATATATACACACATTGAGATCTTGGCTTCCAAACTATTTTTATTTCAAATATATTTCAAGCACATATACTGGAAGGTAAAAATGTAGGAAAGAAAAAAATTGTCATCTCTGTTTTCAACTGGATTTAGTCTTCCCCCAGACTCAGTGGACTATGATCTTAGCAAAGACAAGAATTATCTGGAAAAAATTGTTTTGATATCCAAAAATATGTCTTATTCCACCGGTAACATTCTAATATCAGGGAGGTTCATCTCTCATTCTGAGCTTCTATAGAAAAAGTAGCAAATGCCAGTGTGTAAGAAACTTGCATACTAATGTGGTTGAAAAAGGGGTTCTGTGAAAAGTAACCTCACAGTGTGATATGATTATAAATTCCTTACTGGATATGTGATGCTACCTGAGTAGTCCTGCCCTAGGCATATAACTTTTCAGTAAAAGTTTTATCTTTGCCTTAAGCAAGCAATGGTTATTGATTTTGTGCATCTAGGTTAACAGGTCTCTGAAATAAACCATAACCACTCTTAAGAAAGCACCTAATCAATCGTGTTAACTCTTCTATAATTCAGTCCCTGCCTTAATTTTTTTCCACCTCCTTGTAATCTCTTACATTCCCTCCTTAATTTCAAATGCATAGAAGAAGCTGCAAAACTGCTATTCTCAGGAGCATTTAAGATCTTGCTCCCTGGCATATGTCATCGGTTTGGCTCAAATAAAGTCTTAACAGAATTATCTACAGGTTTGGATGTTTCTTATATCAACTCTAGTAAAAATTATGAAGATTAACTTGCATACCCTCTCTATTCCTTTACATTGCTCTTTCCTTCTTTCTAACCTTTGTCCTTTGTTATCTTTTCCTATGCAGTTACCTGTCAAGTACATTTTTTCCCTTGTTTCCAGTATTAGAGTTGGTCATCAGCAACTCTAAGGCATTGGACTAATGAAAAGCCTCATCATAGCAGATTTCAAAGCTGAGAAATGTATTACATCTGAAATAAAACCTTTAGTTTTAGGACCACAGTCTAAAAAAATTGTAATAATAATTAATTTATTAAAATAAGTAATAGGGGCTTATGAAATAAAAATAATATCAGAGATATCAAGTATATTAAATTAGTAATAAGCACAGTCTTATTAACATCTATTTTCCTTTGTCACTTATGAAAAAATTTTTGGAATCTCCACTTTCTATAATCAAAAGCTTGTGAAGCAAGCTATAAAAATTTTATATTCATCAGAATTCTCATTAGCAATGAATTTTATGTAACTGGGAAATTCTTACTTAGGAGGTAATACTTCAAGGCAGACTTAACATGGATAATAACAGTGATGTATGCATAAAAGTGGGAAATTGTAACCCACCCCACCATTCTTTTGACATTGTTTCTGTAAGTGTTGACTTTGACTAATATGTAGTTTGTAAATAAACCACATGTTCATATAAGAATTCTAAGAACTAACTTCCAAAGACACAGACTCTGTCCTTCAGTCATCACAGCAAATCTTGGAATTTGCTGACTTCAACCATAAAACCAGGATGACGTAAAACCAGGGTGACGTAAAACCAGGATGATAAAAACCAAGATTATGCACACCAGGCCATCACTTGACCAGTTCTGAGGTCCTTATCAGAATGGACTGTGCTTGTTTGCAAGTAGAAAAGTTTTCAACTGCCTCCCTGTGATCTCTTTGTTCTGCTTTTCCTCTCCCTCCTTATAAAAACCTCTGCCTGCACAGAGATGTGAAGATGGGTTTTGGGACAAGAGTCCCCCATCTTCGCAGAATGCTGGCATCTGAATAAACCTCTTTCCTTCTCACCAGCACCTGTGTCATGAGTTTGACTTTCATTGCAGCAGGCAGCTAGACCTGTGTTCAGTTTACACACACAGTGATAAGAAAGGGAGAAACAGAAGCTCTCATCAACTTTCATCACCCTTCTATAACACATCTTTCCTTACCACTTAAAGCTGATGCTGTCTTCTCAGGCACAGACCAATTTGTTCATCTGCCTTTATTATCTTCATGCTTCCTGTAGAAGTTTCTGTCTTTGTCTTCTGTAAATGCTCTGTAATCATGATAGTCTTTTTATCCCCAATCCATAACTCCAACTTTTACTATTTATCTTTAACATCCATATCTCAAATTGATACATAGAGGTCAAAAGTATCTAGGTTATTGAAATAAAAACAAATAAATTCAGTAACCAGAAGTTCTTATATTCCTTATAATAGACAAAGTAAGGGTTGTTATATTCTTGTATTGAAAAAAAACTTTATAAATAAATTATAAACTCTTAAAAGAAATTTTTCATTTTATAAGAAAAAAATCACAGCAGCTTGGCAATATTTTACTAGAAATTTGCAAATTGTCTATGATTAGGGCCTAAAAAAGGGAAGATAGACCAAAAAACAAACTTTAGATGCTATAAGACATTTTCAGTTTTGCCATTCACTTGATGAATTCCTCACATAAATACCTTTACTAGGCACGATGGGGTAGGATTAATTGGGTCCCCCAAAGATTAACACCTCTCATGTTCATGCTCTTGTGAGTCTCTCCCATGCTGAACTGGGATTGGGCCTGTATTCCCAATAAAATGAAGGAGAAGTGATGCTTCATGACTTTTGAGGTCAGATCATCAAAGTCCATGCAGTCTCTGCCTTGGACTCTTGGAACACATTTTCTGGAACCTGTGAGCCACCATTTAAGAAGTCACACTACCCATGCCAGGGAAGCCACTAAGACTTGAGTAGTTTGTTACATAGCAATAGAAAACTAGATCAACAGGTAATATAACTGTAGGAAACCTTCCAAATAGGTCATGTCTCTAAATGCAGTTCATTATATGTACTATGTTGGTTTCTCCAGTTGGTTTCAGTTTTCACCTTTTACAACTCAGTTAACCGCTACTATATTCATTTATTCTTGTACTTTTCTTTTTCTAAACAACTTATACCATTTTTGCAATGGTGAATTAGCTTTAGAACTAGAAACAGATGGGTTTGTAAATGAAAGTGGTGTTTATATTAATTTGTGAATTAAGGGAAGAGAGAGCCCACAGCTTACAGAGTACTTGGAAGTCAAAGTGGTATAATTTATGGGGTTTGAGAGACTGGGGTAGGTTTCAGAGATCCAAGCAGTTAAATGTGGCTGGAAGGAAAGAAAAATGAGCAGGAGATGACACTAAGTACCTAGGTTTGCACTAAGGATTGATTGAAATAATTTACCACCAAGTTATATCATTATATTTGCATATTAGAAAGATAACTTTGGCAGACTTTAGGCCAAAATAGTTGATTAACCACATGATGTAAGATCCCCATCCTAACTTTGAAGCACTACACATTCTAACAAAAGCAAGAAAATTAATAAATACTGCCACCGATTTCACAAAAAACAAGAAGAGTTCTACTGAAGGATATTCAGGGTGTCTAATTCCCTACCACCACAAGTAATGTTGTAATAAACATCTTTATATATGGATATAAACAGACTAATGTTCTGAGTCCAATTAAAAGGTGTGAATTTTTTTCCACAAACCAGCAAGCAATTCTCCAACACCAAGCAAGGACCTACAAGTCAATTCAATTCTGACACTATCTACCTGGAGATAGCATCAGATTCCATAGGTTAATGGCTTAGTCCTACAACACTGTCCCCACCTCCTTCCTACTTCAGAGGCCAATCACACACGCAGGTCATCACCTGTTTCTGACCAATGGGCTATATAGATTGGACGTTCTAACAACCTCCTTCTTGGCTTTGATTAATTTCCTAGAACAGCTCACAGAACTCGGAAAAACACTTTACTTACTAGATTATTGGTCCATTATAAAAGGATATAACTCAGAAACTGCCAGATGGATAGATGCATAGGCAAAGTAAGGAGAAAGGGCTGAGAACTCCCGTACTACCTCCAGGCGCACTATGCTCCCCAAATCTCCATGTGTTCACCAACCTGGTAGCTCTCTGAATCCCATCATTTTGGGATCTTATGGAGACTTTATTACCAAGACATGATTGACTACATCATTGGCCATTGGTAATCGAACTTACCAATGTCTGGAAGTCAGGAGAATGAGAGAGAAAGTGTCAATCCTTTAACTGGTTGGCTGAATGGGCAGGCAACCTGCCCCTAACCTTAGGTTACCTAGAGGTTTTCCAAAAGTCTTCCAATTAACATAACAAAAGGCATCTTTATCACTCTAATCACAGAAAATTTCAAGGATTTTAGGAGCTCCCTTCCAGGAATGGAGACAAAAAACAAATACGTATTTATTATAAATCATGACATCACAAGACTTAAATCACATCTTTCATTTCCATAAATCAAGGAACTTCTAATTCTAAGCCCCCATTTTTTTTCAGCTCTAGGAGAATGTAACCAAAATCATTCTTCACTCATCCAATCTTTCCCCCTGCTCTAAAGTATTTTGATTTTATAGAAGTCCTCTTGATCATGACTTGTCATTAGTCAGGGTTAATTATCCCTGATAGGATATTGACTTCCTTTCTTACCTGTTGGTCCTTGGACATAAACAGCCCAAAGTTCCCAGGCAGCAGGTGTGGCTCATATTTTAGTGAAAAACTGGCTGTGTTTCCTAGTGGGAGTGCACTCCCTCTGGGGAGCAGGACATCTGATCTTGGAGAGTTCAGAATTATTGGGATGGGAAGCATAAAGCTTCTGATGAGACAGTGGAAATAATGTTAAGTGGGGTCCATTCTACTTCTGCCCCTTGGTTCCAAGACCGATGTATTCATTCTATTAGAGAAATAGTACATATTAAAGTCTTTAATTTGATGTTTGTACAACATACTGGAGAATGGCTCCCCTTCCTGGCAGAATATCTGTGTTAAACTCTGACATCAGTTGCACATTAGGCAAGTCATACCATCTCTCTACGAGGCTGGCAGATTCTTGGCAGTGCTATATCTAATGCAACCAGGGACCTCTCACCTCTTTCTCTTTGGAGTTATTATCTCAGTCAGACGCTGAAAGGTGTGAGATTCTATGTCTGCAAATCAGGTATTCAGAAAAACCCAGGATAGTGGCATTTGCGGGTACTCTCTAGGCAGGTAAAGAAACTCTACACTTAAAATACATGTCTATTCTAAGGGTAACAAACCGCTAGCCCTTCCAGGGTAGAAGGAACCCAATGCAGTCAACTTGCCATAAAGTGGTCGGTTGTTTTTTCTGAGGAACTGGTGCTATCCCAGGGGCTTAGTGATGGTCTTTACTGCTGGCATGTTTAACACTCATAAGTTAGGCCAACCTTAGTGGGAGAAAATCCAAGCTGTGGCTAACTTAAAGCTTCTAACTCTGCCACCATTGCCACTTTGTGAACATGATTTTTTATTTTTTATTTTTTTGCCATAACTGGAGTGGTTGATGACAAGGCTAGCTGATATTAGTTGGACAATTCAGTTTGTCTATTTCACTTTTAGTGCCTCTTCCATGGTAGATTATTTCTGATGGTCATTGATGTGTGACACTTCACACTACATGCCCACTATATTTGTCCAGCTACATACCTTGACCCCCAGATCAGTCAGTCCCTTATCTTCTAATCATATTCCTTCCAGCCCATCCTGGTCTCTGTCCATGCTGTATCCAGCTGTGTAATATGCATAATAGAGACATTTATTGAAGAAGATACAAGAAATATTGTACATAGGATAATGATGCCTCAGTCCCATTCAAAGTAGGCATATTGGGACCTCACACAGTTCTCCTAATCACCATCAGCTACCTCATCATATTCCCTTGAATCTTACTGACAACCTGAAATCTCCTCCCTTTCAAAGGTGATTTTAGTTTTTGGAAAAACCCAGAAGTCACAGGGCACCAAATCTAAGCTGTAGGGGAGCTGAGTCACCTGGGTGATTTGTTGTTTCCAAAAAAACTTGGCATGAGATGTGATGAGTGAGCAGGATCCTTGTCTTGATGAAGCTGCCAGTCACAAGTTACCCATAGCTGTGGCCTTCTGAATCATTCTAATAGTTTCTGCAGAAGAATGTTCAAGTTTAGTGTAAAATTTGATGCACATTTGTTGCTCTACTCACTCAGTCATTTTGAATGTTATGGTCACATACTATACACACTCACTCAATGACACCTACTGACCCCAATGACTAGTACAGTGAAGTTATCATTGTTCATGCATGCACATTCCAGCCCACTCTCTTTGGCTGCCAGATTATGTTGATGTCGTGTAAACCGTTCTCATTATATTAACAATGGCTGGACTTTTTCTGGACAGATCTCATATATAATGTATAAATGAAGGTTCGGTTTCCTAAGTATACCATACAGCCCCTCCTTAGTGCAAGCAGTGTTTTTTACTCTTTTGAACAACCAGCAAACCTACCTCTCTATCCCATTCCTGACAAATCTTCCCTCCTGGTCTCCTTACCACTCAGAGATGTCTACCTCTCCTCCACATTGTTAGTAAAAATGGGTTGAACTGTGTCTCCTAAAAGATATGTTGAAATTCTAATCCCCAGTACCTATGATTATAACCTTATTTGAAACTAGGGTCTTTAAAGATGTAATTAAGTTAAGATGAGATCATTAAAGTTGACCCTGATCCAATACAACTGGAGTCCTTATTAGAAGAAAAAAATGCCATATGAAGACATGACACATTGGACAGAGTAAAGTGATGCACCTGCAAGTCAAAGAACATCAAGATTGACAAGTGTCACCAGAAACTAGGAAGATGCAAGGATGGATTTTCTACTACCAATATCAGAGGGAACATGGCCCTGCTGACACCTGGATTTCATTGGACACACAGTCCCTGATTTTTACATTTATTTATAAATTATATATTTATAAAACTTTATGTTCTTATTTTATACAAAAACAGGTGCCAATAACATAGCTAATCTTTTCTTTTTTATATGCTGATAGACTGCTTGGTCGGTACCAGAATTCAAGCACCTACTTGGAGACAACTGACCTAGAGCAGGAACTGGCTCTGTATGGTCCTTGGGCTGTATCTTGCCCACCCCTCAATTTTCATCAATGAAGCTTCATTGGAACTTAGCCATAGCTTCTTAAAGCCTGTTTCAACATCTGTGAAGTAAGGATTTTTACTACATAAAATCATTATAACACCATAAGAAAATAGAAGATAATAAATGCGAAAATAATTTATGAAACTCCAAAAGTTTATATGAGTAAAATATATAATTGTTAAATAATTTTGGTACTGGATTGAAATAATTAGATATCATATAATTTTGACGTCATATATAAGAAATTATTAATCTTCATCTTAAAGTACCATCTGCCCCTTCTCACTAATAGTTGAACACTAAGTATCTATAAAATATATTGATTGAAACTTTAAAAGAAAATATATAATTTCTGTTATTTCATACATATACACATTAATATATATACATTTTTATATATATATACATACATATATATAGTTGTGTTCTATAGAATGGTAATATCCTAAATTTTAAGACTTTTAATTAATAAACTAAATATCAAATGGTAAAAATTGAAAGTAAAAAGGATATTGTGCTGTCATGGTATAGTGTATTAAACTGTGTTTCTCAAAAAGCTATGTCCATGCCCTAATCCCTTGGGCCTGTGTACGTGACCTCATTTAGAAAAAAAGTTTTTTGCAAATGTCATTATATTAAGGATGCTGAAACATGATCATTCAGGATTTGGGGTAGACCTGATATCCAATGACAGATGTCTTTTAAGAGAAAAGCAGAGGGATATTTGAGATACAGGGACAAGGGGAGAAGGCCTTATAAAGGCAAAGACTGGAGCTACATAGCAGGACAAACAACACTTAGAGTCACCAGAAGCTGGAAGGGATCTCTCCCAGATCTTTCAGAGGGTGTTTGGCCTTGCTGACAGGTCAAGTTCAAACTTCTGACTTCTAGAACTGTGGGAAAATACATTTCTGTTGTTTTAAGCTGCCAAATTTGTGGTACTTTTTAACGGCAGGCCTAGGAAACTAATACCCATTGTATGGTTTTATTTTGCTTCATTTTAAATATTAGACTAAGTTTAAAATAACTATATCAAAAAAAATGTAAAAGAAGGCTTAAATAGGTAGGAATGTTATCTGTGTGACAATGAAGTTTTTATCACAGAAAGCTCTGCCTCAATTAGGTCCAATCAAGAAAAATTTCAGGTGAAGATATATAATTAGGATGAGTGGGTATATAGAGAAAGAACCAGTTCTAAAGGAGGAAACACTAAAATTAAGACTTTTAGAGAATTCTGAGACAAGAGATATAAAACTTTGATCAAGAAAAAGATAGGGGGTGGATACACTTTCATGACACTGAGATTTGTACCATTAAGAGACTGCTAATAATACAGGTTTTGAATATGGATAAGCCCATTTTTAGAAGTTTAAAGAGATTCTTTTAAACAAATGTACAACGTTAAGTATAAAAGAGAATGCTTTTAGCATAGTTGTATAAAGAAGGGGTTTTTTCCATTCACTCATGTTAAACATAGGCAAGATTTTGACTGGGGAATATTAATGATTGAAATAAAATAAGGGTTGAAAATGAACATTTAAAAGCATTTTTAAAAGAGTAAATTTTATTCCAAACCAGTTACAGGGACAAGAAGTAAAACATACCGCATGAGGACAGTATGCCAGGTGGCAAAAAACAATGTTCAAATGAAGGAAACAGAACATGGACAATGGAAACAAAGCAAATTCTCTATCCTCCCCTTCCCCTGGTCAGCAGAACCCGGTGCTTTTTGCCTTCCCACTACTGCAGGTCTCAGGACCCTCTCCTGCTGTTTTCTGCCAGAGAAAATGCAAACAAAGGATGGCCTCTGGCCAGATGCCCTGAGGGCGATGTGGACTTCGCAAGTGAGCAGAAAAGGTAAGAAAGGCTGGATTGGTTTAACAGAAGTTTCTGAGACCACAAAAAGAAACCACCAGTCACTTTTTTTCTAAACTCAGAAGACAATCTATCAAAAGAGGTAACATAAAGTGAACTCACTGAATGAAATCTCTATCCCTTTTTTCAATCACAAGAGGGAGAGATGGGCGGGGTGGGGGAGCATGCAAAGGGAAGAATGGTAAGATCTATAACGGAGGGTCTAAGCATGGAGCTTTATCTTATTATTCATAAATGAAGGAGAGAGAAATGTCATGTGTCTAGAAATATAATTTCTGGAGGGGCAAAGTGAAATATTAAAAGATTTTCCCATTGCTAATAAGGCAATTAAAACTATTCAATTTGACAAACCCTGGACCCAGTTGAATTACACTATAATTCATGAGGAAAAAAATAATAGCAAGGGAAATAGAGAAGCCTTTGGCAAAACTGTTTGATAGCTCAATAAGGAAAGAATAAAGGGAACAGTCACATTTGAGTTACTAATAAGCATTCTCAGATTTTGCAAGAGAAAAATCATTAAAAGGACTAGTTTCCCAACTTCAGTTAATAAGCACAAGAATAAAGATTCACTCGAATCTATGCATTTGTAATTTACCTGAGAGAATTGGTCTGAATTTCGGAATTTAAAATTTATTTTTATTCAGACTTCAGAAAAGCACTTACCGTTTTACTAGCATGTCACCTAGTAATAATAAAAGCACACTAATGAACAAAGCACTGTAAATCATCATGGGTACCAGGACTAATGATGCCACATTTCACAAGCTGATAAAAAGGAGCTAGCACACTGAAATAGTATTGCTTTAAAACTTCATTTTTTTAAAGAATGTGTTTCTTTTTTCTCCACAGAAATACCTCATAACCATTAATACAACTAGTACATTTTTATGGAGTACAATAAAAATTTTAATCATATGCTCTCGCTCTACACATAGATCATTCCTCCTTCACCCTTAACCGCCGGTCCTGTGTGGTGCCCTGAGGACTCTGTGTCAGCCCCTGTGACGCTGTAAGAACAAAGTCCCTGGCTGTGTCACTACAATTCCTGAATCCAGCCAGGCACATAGACCAAAAGGGGCTTTCTGCAAGTTCTCCCCAGCTGCCCTGTCTTTATTTTTCCTCTGCGTGGTTTTATCTCACCCACACCTCAGAAGCCTTTCTGCTTCTTAACATGGAGATGATGAGCACTTTAAAATCAGGAATCGCATGACTGTGCCATTCTTGTGGGAATGTTTGGCATACCTTAAGCAAAGCTCAGGCAACCACATGAAGCCAGGCCTCCCATGATCAGCTATTCTCTCCAGTTAAAAGGGAGCGTAAGAGTAGAAACCTAAAAGAAAGGCATAGATTAAGTTAAAGAAACACAGAGCCAGATCTACCAGATAATTAGATGAAGTCAGACAAATCCAAAGAAAAATATGTTTAATTGGCCCCTCTCTTCAAATCAGAAATCTCTTCAAAATAGTGCCACCTGCAGTGAGCGACCAGGCAAGATACCTAAGGGCGGATGGCTCTTTGTAAAGAGAAAAAACATTGATTAGGTGAACACACCTGTAAGGCTCCGAGAGTCAATGATTCTTCGATTTTCTTATTGGAAGTCAAGGTCATGTTCCTACACTGTCTATAAACAACTGTTAACATGTACTTTTGCCAATAGCCTGAGTGAATAGTTGAAGTTTCTCAAAGAAAATTAAAAAACTCTTCACATTTTATATTTTGAAAACCTCATATAAAAGAGTAGAGGACTGAATTTTGCCTCTAGAAAGGATTGTGTATATATATATATACATATATATATATATATATCATACCTTAGCATTTATTTATTATTGAAGGCCACTCAAGAAGCGATTTATTAAATATATTGCTATATTGTTATATTTATAAATATATAATTCACCCCTGAATTGGCATCACAGTGAAATAAGTTCTTTTTTTTAATTTGGTTCAGCCAAGAACACAAGTGTATTAATCTTATTAAATTAAATTATGCTGCAGTAACCAACAACCCTAAACATTAGTGGCTTAAATATAACAAGGATTTATTCTTCATGCACACAAGGTATACTACAATACTGACAATTCTACAGGACAGGAGTCTTCCATGCAGTAACTCAGAGAGTGGACACACAGCTTCTGCAGAAAATAGAGAACTGGAGGATTGCACAGCAATTCTTCCATCTTTTAGCCCAGGGATAAAAGATGTCCCTTTCAGCTCTTAGACATTAGACAAATCTAGCCTACAGCCCCAACTAACTGCAAGACAGCTGGGAAATAGGGATGAATAAATAGAATGTTGGGTAATCACCTATCTCAACTACAACAAAATAAGAAAAGTCAAAGAATAAGGAAGTTAAACTGAGTTTCAAGAAACAAGCAGCCATCTTGCTGAGGCTAACTTATTGAAAGGCTGAATTCACAAACATTGCCGTGAATTTAACAATAATAGCTAACATTTATGGAATTCCTGCTAAGTGCCAACTATTGTTCTGTTTTGCCTCTATTAACTCATTCACTCTTTATAATGAAAGGACTATGATTATCCACATATAACCAATGAGAAATGTGAAACAGAGGTAGAATAACTTGACCAAAGCTACCCAGGTAGCAAGAGGCATTTGAGCCCGAGCGGTCTGGTCTCTGAGTCCACTCTCTCAATCACCCATGATGACTTAGAGACAAAGGCACTTCATTAAACTGAATTTCATTAGAATTTTAAGATTTATTTTTAATTTCTCCTTTGTCTCATATAGAAAGTGAAATGTGGTAGAAAGAAAATGAATTTGGGTATCAAAACCCTGAACTCCAGTCCCAATTTTACCAGATACAGAAAAAATGTGGTATCGAACAAAATACCTCATTTCTTTAAGGTCTTTCCTCCAAATAAAAAATGGGGCCCATATTACCATATTATAAGTATAATTTTAATTACTCTATTGATGTTATCTTTAACTGTGTTGTTTAGTTATTTTTCTTTCTCACCTTTCTAGCAAGTTCCATACCTGGATCAATGCAACTGTTTATTCTTTCCACTTCTGCCCCAAACTGCTAAGTGCCGCCAGAGAAAAAATGGGTAGAGCCAAGCTGTTCATAGCTTGTATAAGTTCCATTTCTGACCCCAGCTGGGCATCAGTGCTTCTTGGCAACCTGAGATTTCCTTGGTCAACTCCCTCTACTATTCTCCACAGAAGCTGTGTCTATACCATCCACATCTTCACCAAATCTCTTATTCCACAGCTCCTGTCCCAGACTCTCAGCAAATGACCTGACCTCCTATTTCATGAAGGAAATAAAAATAATCAGATAGAAATTCCACAAATTCTGACACCAGACCTTCATATAACCTCATCCTTTCCTCCCCACCACCTGTGGCAGTGAAAATAGTATACTGTCCCCACTCACATCTTATCTGGAGAAGGTTAATGATGTCTCCATTTGTCCTCTGCTTCTCATTCCTTTTTAGATTCTCATGGACCTCAGTCCATCAATCATCTGCTCTTTTATTTTCTGTACCACTCACCTCCCCATTTCTACATGCTATCTCACCATAGCATTTAGTTGTGATCAGGTATCTCCCTCTGTCTCACCCCCATCTCCACTTACTATCCTAATCTCACCTCTTCTTTCAAAATTAAGGTTCTAGGAATTATGATCTTCCGTCCTCACTTAGCAGTGAGTCCCCGGTCTAGCAAAATATGGCTTTTGCCACACCATCCCACTGTAGTTGCTTTGGCCTAGATTATACACACACACCTTCTTGTTGATAAATAGACAATTTGTTGTTCTTTGTTTAGTTATCTGTAGCACTTGATGCTTATGAATATTCCTTCCTCCCTTAAAAGGTTCCTTCCCATGACTTTGAGGACAACTCCATCGTCACCCTTCCTCTTTGGCTTCTCTACTCAATCAGCTTTGGGGAACTAGCTTATTTTGCCCATTCCTTATAATTTCACAATTCCCCTCAGGATTCCATTTTTCCTTTGAGTTTTCCTACCCTAATAATCTCAGTTGACAACTTCAGGTACACTTACAGCTTCATATACAAAACTTTAAAATCAATCCTTCTTATTCAAATGCTTCTTTTGGGCTCCAACCCATGTAACCTACTGCCTACTGGATGCCCCCCGTGGGCGTCCTACAGGGACTTCACACACAGCGAGTCCCAAATGTTCGTGGAGCCTTGGCTATGTGGCTCTTCTGTGCTCGATGTTCGAACTAACAAGACGAAAGATAAAGAGCCTGCACCTCCGTACTCCTTGAAGTTTCTGTATAGAATAATAGGGGCCATGACGGAGTCATGTTCCACATGTGCTATCAGGCTACAGGTGTTACCTTCCAAAACAGGAATGGATAGCATTTTAAAATTTTTTTTTTAATTTACTGGGGTGACATTGATTATTAAATTACATAGGTTTCAAGCATACAATTCTCTAATACATCATCTGTATATTGTATTATGTGTTCACCACCCAAAGTTAAATCTTCTTCCATCACCATTTATCCCCCCCTTTCGCCCTCTTCTACCTACCCCACCCCCCTTTCCATCTGGTAACCACCATTCTGTCATCTGTGTCTGTGAGGATTTTTTCTGCTTAATCCCTTAGCTTTTTTTACCCACTGCCCCCTAACCCCCTCCCCTCTGACAGCTGTGGGCCTTTGAACAGATATCTCACTTTAAAAATCAATACTGGTGGGCATATCAAGTATACATCAAAAATGTTATGTGTTTAGTCAATTGAAATTTGAAAGCCATGTTGCAGAGTCTTCCTTGTTAGAAACAACTTGTGGTAAGAGACCGCGTCATATTTAAGAATGATGTGAAAAATTCAATTAGGCACACTCTGGGAAGACCATGACACTAAACACATTCAGAGAAAAGGCAATAGCAAGTAAAAAATATTGGAGATTTATTCTGATCTCCAAAGACCACTCTATTCCTTTGGGAAATATACTTTGATCAAAACCAGAAAAAAATTTATTGCACAAGTTGCCATAATATCTTCTTATATAAGATTTATATGTAAGACTTCACTTGATCATAAATTGCAGATCTGCTTCAGAATTTTATATATGTATATTTATATGTATTTATATAGCATCACTAAATATTATATTTTTCAGAAATACCTGTAAATGTATTTTATATATTTAATGTTAAATATATTTAATTTATAAGTAGCCATTCTTTAATTTAAAATCATGAAAATTTCAATACAAACTATTTCAGTGTTAAAAATCATAAGTGGTGCAAACAGTCTTTGAATGAATGTTCAACTCTAACCTTAAAAATGAAAGAAAATATTGAGAGTTCAAATACCTCTTTCCTTTACCTGGATAGAACATTTACAACTGATTACCTCCATTTAGACTTGTACTTCTGCCAACATTGATTTAATCCGATCTGTGCCAACAGCATTAATATGTTGACATTTTAAATCTAAGAGAAAAAGAACTACTGACTTGGTTTACAAAGATGAAACATCAGCAAGAAAAATGAGCATCCCTGGTCTTCTGCTTCAAATCTTTCCCACCTCCTCTTCACGTTTTTTGTCAGAAGCTCATAATTCTAGTGGCTAGAAGTCCCCTGCCCTGGGAGTTTCTCTTTGACCACCCCCAGGCTAGATCAAATCGCATTTGGAGGGAGACAAAGTGTATTTTAGGTTCTCTGCCAATAACCCTTACAGTTCATCTTTATCCCCTTTGTCTTAGAGATTCTTCCTTCATTCTCAGATAAAACTTGCATTTTTTTATGGCTATAACAAACTCTCCTTAGCCATCACCATGGAAAAATCTAACATATTTATAAATAAAATTTAATGGTAGCTGAGTCAATCCCTTCAAAAAGAGCAGCAATGATAACTGTTAATTATTGAGGGCCTCATAGTCACTAGGTACATTGAGTTAGGTAATCTGCTCCTAGAAACTCACTCATTTAATGTTTTAAAACAGGAAGGTAGGTACTACAAGGCAGGCACTATTAGCTCTCTCTACAATTGAAGAAGCTGAGCCTCAGGGTAGGTAAATGGCTGTTCAAGGTCTGATGATATACCTGAAGGAACCCAAAGCACTAATTCAAAAGAACGTAAGCAACCCTATGTTCACTGGAGTATTATTTACAGTTGCCAAGATATGGAAGCAGCCCAAGTGTCCATCAGTAGATGAACAGATGAAACAACTATGGGACATGTACACAATGGAATACTACTTGGCCATAAAAAATAAGAAAGTCTTACCCTTTGTGACAGTATGGATGGCCCTGGAGAACATTATTCTAAGTGAAATAAGCCAGTCAGAGAAAGACAAACACCATATGATGTCACTCATGTGTGGAATCTCATGAACAAACTGGACTAACAAGGAAAATGGACAGACTCAGAGACAGAGAGCAGGAAGACAGGTTGTGGTGGTAAGAGGAGGGGGTGGAGGGATTGAGGAGAAAGGAAAAAGTTCTCATGGACATGGGCAACAGAGTGGTGCTTGCTGGGGGGCAAGGGTACGAGGGCACTAAATGGTAGTGGGAAAAATCACAATAAAGATTAAATTTTAAAAAAAGATCTGATTACAGTGCTGGGATTTTAATCCAGGTTAAGTCTGACTTCAAAATATGAGCTTCTTCCACTAGATTTTAACAGGAAACCATGATTTTACTAAATATTCTTGGGTTTCAAAATGGAAACTCAAAGACTGTTTAAAGAAACTGTTTTGCTTTGCGTACATGTGTGTGTGTGTAGAGGGGCCTTGAGTAGCAAATATATTCCTCAAGGCTGGGGTCACTACCCGTGGTCAGAGATTAGCCTTTCCTGAACCCAAAAGACTGGATATGCAACTGTAAATGCAACTGTAAAGTCAACAATTTCTTTCTCCTCTTTGAATTGTGAAAGATAAATTACTTTCTGTAAAAATGGCTTTCCAAAGTTAAAGGATAGCATTCATGAACAAGACGCCTACATAAGTAAGGTGATGATCAAATGCGGGAACTCCCAGGCAGTGCCCCGGAAGGCTTGCTTGCCCTCCAGAGGGGCCGTCCCACATTCACCTGGGTTCTCAGTAGTTAGAGCGCCTGAGTCATCACGCGGACACTGGTATGGGCTATGACTGCTCAGGACCAGATAGGGCTCATCCTTGTAAGCCTCCTGCTACAAAGGCTTTCATGTCAAGTTTCACTCTTTTCAAGAAAGCATCTGAGAAGGAGTTCTCAGATCCAAACAACAACTTATTATGCAAACACTTTAATACAGCCCTGTAAAGTCTCAATTAAAAATGCTATCTCTGATCCTGAGAACATGGAGAAGAATCTAAAAAAAAAGAAAAGAAAAAAGAAAAAGGGAGTCTCACTAGGCAATTTACAGCAATATCTTCCTTATTTTTATTTACTGGATAAGAAGAAAAAGACAGAAAAATATATGCTTGGGAAATTAGAGATATATTTGAATACCCTCCTTTCAAGGACCATATGACCTAGAATGAATGGTGTGCAAAGACTCAGGAGGAACGCCAGTTACTAAGAGGTATATAATTCATGTTACTGAGAAGTCACAATGTGCAGGCCACTGTGGCCACTGCCTTACATCATTTATTTCATTCTACCTTCATGATTACCTTAGGACACAGGTATTAATAGTCTCATTTGCCAAATGAGAAAACCAAAGTTCAGAGAAACCCCATCACTGGCCTAAGGATACAAACACACAGAGGACAGAACTCAGATCCAACTTTCTATAATAGTCAATGTGCCTGACTTGATCAGTCGTTCAGTTACCACTTGCAGGAATTCTTCTGTATTATCACCTGAACAATGATATTAACTGTATAGCATATGGATTTATCTATATACATAGATCTATATACAGAGAGATATATAAATGTCACAGTATATAAAATATGTAATATATTGCATATGTTATATATTATTTAATTATAAATTCTTACACACAAATTAATTTTAATTAATATTAAGTACATTACTTATATAGATATATGATATAAACAAACTAATTATGCCATCACATTTAGCTAACCATTATTACCTCCAGAAAGCTCCTTTTTACTTTTACTTTGTCTTAAAGAGAAAACAAGTATTAGAGATGTTAAAGGCAAGACCAAATTAAGACATGCATTCAGAAACATTAAAAGAGAACAGCAAAGGGGATCACTTTCTCACTCTGTGAATTTTGGTTGTCGAATGTTGTATCCTTGCACTAGGTACGGCCGTCGCTCTAAACATCAGTGACAAGTGGGAAGCGTGGCATTAAGATGAGTCCTCGAGCAAATGAGACACACTAGGAATTAAGAGGAGTGAAAAAATAGAATGGTGTGACCCAGAACAGAAGCACCTTAGGTATTTGGTAGGGACAGAGCAGCATGATTTTGAATAATTGTAGTGGACTCCAAAGAATACAAGTTGGAGTTGAGCCAAAATTTTAGGATGTAAAGGTAGGAAAGAACATTCCACACAGGTGAAACCTGAGTGAAGTTGAAAAGAGAAAATCACAAGATGCTAAGAGGGAACATGCCATACAAGATCAGAAGAGATTAGAGTGGCACATTAGAGAAGGAAAACAGGTTAAGATCACCACTGTACTGTTAGATAACAGAGGATATTAAGGTCGAGGCAGAAGATTTTAATGTGATGAGGTAGCTATTAATATAAGAAGACCAACCAGGCTTATTAGCACATGGCACTTTACAAATCTTCATTTACTAATGCCCTTTGAGGAAGGCACAAATATCAAGGGGAAAAAAAGTGTGTGTGTTTGTGTGTATATGTGTGTGTATGCACACACACACAGGCTTAGTGTGACAGACAGAATTTCAGGAACCCAAAGACGCCCACATGCTAATATCTGAAATTTGTGGTTGTTAGGTTCTATGGCAGTGTACTTTGTGATTACTTTTACTTTGCAAATGTAGTTAAGGTTATAGACCATAAAAATAGAGAAATTATCCTCAGTTATCCAGGTGGGTCCAATCGAATCATTTGAGTCTTAACAACAGATCATTTTCTCCAGTTGGAAGCAGATAAGCTGTGGCAGAAGAGGAAGTCGAAGAGGAAGTCAAAGAGGTGTGAAGCACCAGAAGGATTTGATGGACAAGCATGGGATTGAGATGTAGGGGCCCAAGTACAAGGACCAGAGAGAGGCCTCTGGGAGTTACAGGCACCCCCTGCTGACAGCCAGCAAGGAAATGGGACTTCAGTTCTATAGCCACAAGAAACAGGGTTTTGCCAACAACCGGAATGGGCATGGAGTTGGCCAGGAGGGCTCCAGCCAGACTGCACTTTGATTGTAGTCCCCTCAGACGTGGAGCGGGGAAGCCAGTGCCAGAGAAACTAGTTCTTACCTACATAACTGTGAGGTAAAAAATGTGTGTTGTTTTAGGCCACTAAATTTGTGGTACTTGTTATGACAGCAAAAGAAACCTATCGTGTATAGGTTTCCACAACCTATATTCCACAACATGCCAAAGGTCATATAGCTAGTAAAGGGCCAAACTTGAACTCAAATTCGGGTGCATCAAACTTTTAACCCACATCTTTAACTGTTACGCTCTAGTGTTTCTAGGTGAACAAAATCACAGAAGTTATATTTAAGGCCCAGAAGCCAACTCGTCACAGGGTGTGGAGCTGATTGGAAAAGGAGAAACAAATGACTCAGGCTGATACCTCCCACTCCTGAGAGTCAAAGCCTTATCTCCACTCTCTTTCGTGTCTTCCCTCAATAAATAGTGAATCACCCTGTGTGAAAAAGTAAGCTTTTTCTGTGGTTCAACATCTTGGGGGAATTTTTTTTTTTAATTATAAACTTAATTTTGGAGTGTCTGAGTCCACTTGAGCCTGAGGGAGAAAAGATGATGCCTGCTGATTTTCACTCCAAGAGCAGGCAGATCTAAAGGAGTTGAGAGCAGTTTTCCTTAGAATAAAAATAAAATTTACCGGGCAGAGTTATAGTGATAAGTGATGACTGAATCAAAACTCAAAAAATGACAGTAATGTGACTTTAAAAAATTTAAGCCCATGAATACTTTATAGTTGAGAAATTATTTTGAATACATTTAATACAGTTTATAATCATTGTATGACATAGATATTTTTATCCCAAGTTTGCTGGGGAAAAAAATTAGACTCAAAAAGTTTAAGCAACTTCTCTGCTGTCACATTGTTAGCAAATAGTGGACTGGGACTTAAGTCAAGGTTTCTAATAACCTCTAGACCTCATACTAAATATTTCTATGGCATCAAGCTATAGCACTGAGGGAAAAGAAAGTATGATTGTTAAATGACTTCATAGAGCTGTCTTGAAAATCAAATAAAACTTTATGACCAGACAAATTATACAAAGGTGAGCCTGTCATCAAACATGCAACGTAAACTTGGCGTAAAGCTGGCCTTATTCAATGAGGCTGTGATCCTGTGGGGACAACCATTCATTTTGCAGTGTTGCTCCTAAATCCAGGATCACAAAATTGCTTTAGTTTTAACATCCAGCTATCATTTTAAAATTCTTAAAACATATGTGCCTTTTAATAGGGGAAAATAATCCACACAGTGGATATAAATAGTGGGGAAAGGAACAGGAGTATTTGAGGATGGCTTTCTTTTTTTAAAACCTTGGTCCTCCTCCAACCTTGCTCACATCTAAACAGAGCCAGCACTTCCTCCGGGACTGTGGCTCTGAAGTGGACAGCGGGCACACATGTCCAACCAGGATCGTTGGGAGCAGCTGTTTGGCCAACTGTTTAGCCTTTCCTGGGGCTCCTTGCTTAGGGTAAGAAATGGTGCAGACAGATAAGAACATGCTGCCCTGGCACTTCTGAAATGTGCTGAACTGCAGCAGATAAAAAGCAACTAAACTGTTGGAGTCAACTCCCCAGAGAAAATAACAATCCCCAGCCCAGGAAAATGGAGACAATTATAAAAGCCAGGCCAGAGAAACTCTCCTGGCCAAATAAACAATGACATTTGAGACATACGTTCTGTGGACTTTTGCTAGATAGAAATTAAATAATTTCCTATTCGCCGTTGCTGTTTCAGCAACTGACCCAAAAAAAAAAAAAAAAAAAGTAAGGGAATGACAGTGATAGAAATCTCTAGAAAACAGAATTGGGTTGGATGCGTCCTTAATGGGGCAGACTATGAAGCAGGTTCTCAGCACAGAGGAGCGACGTGTAAGTCAGAAAGTATTCTGAGCTTGTCCTGTTCCACCCTGGGTCCTCCAGCCTTTCCTGTCCCTACCAGTGAACAGCTTTGTGAATCAGCTGACCTCAAACTTTTTGTCTCCAGCTACCTTTATACTCTTAAAAATTATTGAAGTTTTGCACAGAGCTTTGGTTTATGTTGGTGATACAAATTTGCACTTAGTTAGGAATTATAATATTTTATGTGTGGATTTATTTTAAAATAATGATACTAAATGAAAATGCATACTTATTTTTAAAAAAAGCTATTTTCCTAAACAACCAAAAAAAACTACAGAAGAGTAGCATTGGTTTACTTCCTGATAATCTCTTTGCTATTTAACTTACTAGAAGACAGAAGAATTCTACTATCTTCTTCTACATTGTCTGCTACTGTATCATGTCCTGTAGCCTCTGGAAAAGTCCATCGTATACTCATTAGATGACGAGAGTCATAATTACACATAATGTCTTAATATTATTATAATAATAGTTTTGACCTCATGGACCCCTGAGAGAGTTGTCGGAACCCCCAGGTGTTCCTGGGCCCTGCTTTGAGAAATGCCATCCTACATTTTACCTTTATTCTGATTCTGGAATCAAAATTTTATTAACCCATGAGTCCCTTCTCTGCAAAATCACTCGTCCAATGTTACAGTTCCAGAAAACTACGGCTAGAAAGAGCCTGGTGATCTAATCCAGATTTTTCACTCATTAAATAATTTTTTTTCCCACCATGTGCTATGCACTGTCCTAGAACTAGAAATATAACAATGAATAAAACAGAGAGCTAAGTATTAAAGACAGAGAATCATAAAATAAGTAAACAACAAGAAAAAATAAAGATAATATCAGGTAATAACAAGTGCTCTAGCCATGACAAAACGTCAAGGTAATCAAATTACTCTTGGGATTGGAGTTGTCCAGAGATTTTATGACTTGCTCAAAGTTATGAGTAGCTAGTTAGTAAGAATCAGGAACAGAATATAGTGTTTAAAAAAAAAAAGGGAAAAGTTGATGATTATTTGGGATATTGGGTAGTGCAGATAGCTTTTTCTAATTATTAGAAAATCATCAGAAGTAATTTTTATTGGTGTTTTACACTAAATTGTTTCACTTGATTTTCCTTCATAGGTTATTCTCACTGGGTAATTGTCCCACACTTCCTTTTGGTTGCCTCAGATCCTTTGTAAAAGTAAAAACCAGGACAGAAATAAATACTTCAAATATTGAATATTCTATTAGAACTATACCTGGGAAGAAAGGTCTTATAACACAGAATTGTATGCCCATAAAATCACCCCCAGGAAATAGTTTTCTATATTCATATTTGGCCCAAAAGATAATAAAATTTATCTTGGGTATCTCCCACAGTTACTTCATCCTTTTATACTCCTATCATCCCCAGCAACCCAACGCCCTCCCTGGACACTTTTCTGTGTATGAGCATTCTTCAGCCTTTGATGACAGAATAACAGCCATACAGAAAAACTGTATAGCTGACTCTATAAATTTTCCCAAACTAAAAGCTCCCATATAACTGGCCCTTAGATTGCGAAGTAGAATCCTGTTACCAGACCCTAGAAGCTCCCTTTGTGTTTCCTTCCAGAAGCTACCACTCACCATGGTAAACAATACCCCGGCTCCTAACAGCACAGATCGTCTCTTCCATATGTTGTACAAATGAAATCGCATAGCATGTACTCTTTTGTGTCTGGCTTCTTGAGCTCGACATTTTATTAATGACATGCATTTATACTGTGGCATGATTGTAGATCATTTATTTTTATTGCTGTAAGCACACATATCATTGTCTAAGTTTACCACAATGTACTTATCCCAATGGACATTGGATGGCTTCCAGTTTGGGGCTATTATAAATAGGGCTGCTATAAACACTCTGATTCATTTCTTTTAGTAAGCATATGTGTATATTTAGTTAAGTGTGTATATAATATATAGTTATATAATATGTAAAATGTATAAAACTAAATATGTTTGTTAAAATATATTAATATATTAAAATATTACTTTTTTGGTCATAAGTATTTTAGAATACTTAACATTAAACCATGACTAGTTTATCATCTCGGATAGCACCATTCTGATTATTTCATCAGAATAGATTTCTAGAAATAGAATGACTATGTGAACAGGTAGAAATATTTTAAGTGCTTTTGATGTATGGTGTCAAATTGCTGCCCAAAAAGGTTAAAAAATTTTAAAATAACACCAGTACTATATGTAAATGTCTGTATCACAGTATTATGTGCACAATCATTAGGTTCACTTTAATTTAAGGGATAAAGTAGATTCCAATGCTCTGTGTGTGTGTGTTTTATAACTAGCAAACCTGAGCATTTTTATATATAGCTGATCCTCATTATTCAGGGTAGTTATTTTCTATAAGGCCTTTGCAAGTTAGCAAATACTGAACCATTGCTCCAATGACTTAGGTCCCTGCAAATCTCTGGTTGTAACATTTTTATCTACTGATCAACAACCTTGTCTTCCATAAGTCTCTATTTAAAAGACACGTCATTTAATATATATTGTTGATTCATGTACACTGAACTCACAGCCAACAACACTATAACTCAGGCCTCAATGAGGCTTTTATAGAACACGTACTTTCTCTGTAAGGCACAGCACAGCCTTCTTGCACTTGGGATCACAAGTTAGCACTTCAGCACTATGCATGGGGTCCATTTTAGACCAACAAAAATCACAAATTTAAAAAAAAATTTCTTTATATGGAGTTTTATTCCTTTTCTTTACATTTTTTTATTGCTGTTCAAGTACAGTTGTTTCCATTTTCCCATCACCACTTTCCCCTGCCTCACCCATCCCCCACCTCCAACCCTCAATCATTCTCCCTGTTGGCTTTGTCCATGGGTCCTTTATGCATGTTCCTTGACAATGCTTCCCCTTCTCATAACACTAAATAGCTGTCAAAAAGGACACTTGTTTACAGTATGACAATTGAAACAAGGAAGAGCATCACCTTGTTGGACCTCCCCCAGGAACGTGAGCATCAGGTCACTCAAATTTTCGCCACTTTTCCACGAAAGCACCACAAGTACTGATTTTGGGGAATACAAATAAATTTTAGCAAGTAGGCGAATTTGGATATATGCAATTTACAAATAATGAGGATTAACTGTGCTTATTTATCATTTTAATCTCCTATGTTTTAAATTCTTCATATTTTTATCCATTTTTCTACTGAAGTCTTAATGCATTTTACTACCTATTTATATGAATTCTTCATATATTTAGAATGTTAATCTTTTGTTTCTTAGGTTAGGATATATTTTATCAGTTTACTGTCTATTAATTTTACTCATTTTTTATTTAGAAAAGTTTTAAAATTTCAATATATCTTTCCCAATATGTTCAAACATATTCCTTCTTTATTTTCATGATACTTTTATTGGTGCTATTCTTAGAATATTTCTTTATATACAGAGATTAGGTAAATATTCACTTAAATTTTGTTTATTCATACATAGATTTCATTTTATTTTAACCATCTGTTTAGAGTCAATATTGGCGTCTGGTACTAGACATGATTCAAATTTTTCTTCTAAATAGTAAATATTCCTGGTGATATTTATTCAATAATACATCTGTTCCAAAGTTAAATTTTTTCAAATTTATTGAGATATAATTGACATATAACACTGTGTAAATTTAAGGCACACCATGTAGTGATTTAATGCATGTATACATTGTAAAATGCTTACCACAATTAGCTTAGTTAGCATATCCTTTAACAACTCACATAATTACCGTTTTGGTTGTTGTTATGGTGAGAACATTAAATCTCTACTCTCATAGCAATTTTCAAATATACAATACAGTATTAACTATAATTACCATGTTGTATATTAGATTCCTAGAACTCATTCATTTGATAACTGACCAATATCTCCCCCAGTCATCAGCCCCTGACAAGTTATGCCCTCCTGTTTCCATGAGTTCAATGTTTTTAGATTCCACCTATAAGTGAGCTCATATTGTGTTTGTCTTCTCTGTCTGATTTACTTCACTTAGTATAATGCCCTAAAGATCAATTCATGTCATCACAAATGGCAACATTTCCTTCTTTTCTATAGATGATTACTTGTTGTTGATTTTGAATCCCAAAACTTTGCTGAATTTGTTTATTAGGTCTAACAGTTTTTGGTACTCTCTTTAGAATTTTCTATATATAAAACCATGTCATCAACAAACAGAGACAGTTTTACTTCATCCTTTCTGATGTGGATGGTTTTAATTTACTTTTATTGCCTCATTGTTCTGGCTAGGAATTCCCATACTATGTTGAATAGGATTGGTGAGAGTGGGTACCTTTGTCTTGTTTCTAATCTTGGAAATCTTTTAGCTTTTCACTGTTGAGTATGATGTTACCTATGCGCTTGTCCTATATGGTCTTTATTATGTTGAAGTTCTACGCCAAATTTGTTCATTGTTTTTTATCTTTAAAGTATTTTGAAGTTTGCTGAATGCATTTTTCTGCATCTATGGAAGTTATCTCATCATTTTTTTCTTTCACTGTATTAATGTGATGTATCACATTTACTGATTTGTTTATGTTGAACCATTCTTGCTCCCCAGGAAAAAAAGTCCCACTTGGTCATTGTGTATGATCCTTTTCATGTGCTGTTGAATTGGGCTTGCTAGTATTTTTGTTGAGAATATTTGCATCTATATTCATCAGGAGAGTTTTCTTGTGGTGTGCTTCTTAAAATGAGTTTCTGAGTGTTTCCTCCTCTTCAAATTTTTGAAGAATTGACATTAATTCTTCTTTAAATGTTTCATAGAATTTACCATGAAGCCATCTGGTCCTGGACTATCATTCTGGGGGGATGGTTTTGATAACTGAATCAATCTCCTTTTTATTGGTATGTTCCAATTTTCTATTTCTTCATATTTCAGACTTGGTAGGTTGTGTTTCAAAAACTCTATCCATTTCTTCCTGGTTGTTCAATTTGTTGGCATATAATGATCATAGTCTCTTATGATCCTTTGTATTTCTATGATATCAGTTATAATTTCTCTTCTCTTTTATAATTTTATTTATTCGAGTCTTCTCTTTGGTAAGTCTAGCTAAACTATTGTCGATTTTGTTACCTTTTCCAAAAAAACATAATTTCATTGATTTTTTTCAATTGCTTTTCTTTATTTCATTTCTTTCTGCTTTGTGATCTTCTCTTTCTGTTTACTTTGGGCTTAGTTCTTTTTCTAGATCCTCAGTGTATAATGTTACATTATTTATTTGAGATCTTTCTTCTTAATATAGGCATTCGTTGCTATAAACAACCCTCTTGAATAAGCTTTGGTATGTTGTGTCTCGACTTTTATTTGTTTCTGTGCAGTATTTTTTTTTTAATTTCCTTTTTGACTTCATCTTTGATCCACTGGCTGTTCACTAGTGTGTTGTTTAATTTCCACATATTTATGAATTTTCCATTGACATCTGTGTGGTTGGTTCTTGGGGAGCACGCAAGGGGTGTGTAGGGGCTGTAAGGCCTGTTGAGGTCCTCGGCAGCCCCTCAAGCCCAGCAGCAAGGGCCCGGAGCAAGCAGCAGCGATGGCTGGAGCTTGTGCAGGTGCACTCTTGGCTGTGGGGGACAGCTGCAGGTCCCTTGTAATGTCAGGGGCCAGCTGCAAACACACATATAGTGGTGGGAGCCAGGGCAAGCAGCAAGTGCCAGGAACAACTAAGTGCCCACTGGTAGTGACAGGAGCCCTGGCTGTCAGTTTGTACTACCACGGCTGCTGGGTTTCGCCTCAGGCACATGGCAGTAGAGGTCACTTACAGGCTCAGGCCAGGGGCATGCAGGTGTACAGCTGGAATGGCTAACTACAAGTGAGTGCAGTAGTCCAAACCAGTGACAGAAGTTAGGGTCTTATCTGGGCCCACAAGCACCTGCAGAGGCCCTGGTTGTCAGCGTGTTCGCCCTGGCACTGTCTCCTCCAGGCACGGGCAAGGCAGAGGAAGCTGGTGATGCGGATTTTGCCAGGAGCGTGCAGGCAGACAGCTGACGGGGCTAGCTTTGCACATGTACGTGTCAGTGGGGTCAGAGACTGCAAAGGAATAACAGGTCATAGAAGAATAGCAATATTACTCACCTTGGCAATGAAATATTGATTACATTATTGGCTACCTTTTGCTTTGGTGGTTTTTTATTCTGTTGCTAGTGATCCTAAGGGCCCTGAAAGACTGTGGATAAAGTACGCCCTCTCTGAGTGAGCTTTCTCTTTAGAAGCCCAGTTCCCACAGAAAGCACGTGGGATCAATTTCTCCACTCAGTATTTTGATCTGTGTGAAAAGGCTAAAATACGCTGTTTTGCGGACAGGAGAGTAAACACAGGAATTTCAGAAAGGAGCTAGAGATCAGGGCATGTGGGAATCAAAAGCCATTGGGAGGCTCTCTCTTTGTATCGAATTTGGATTTGCAACACAAGACTTGCAAGGGAAAGAAAAGTAGTAGAAAGTGAAGTGTGTTTTTGCCAGCACCTTGAACTTCTTTGAGAATTAAAGAACTTTAAGTGAGACCAGGTCCCACAAGGGAAGAAAGGAGGCTGATAAAGGTCAACATATAGGACACAAATGACAGGATCTGTCATGGAAGAAGGTGACATTATCCATTTAAATCCAATTTTAGAATGATATCCTTTCACACCTTTACTAAATCTAGTAAAATTAAAACAACTAAGCATTTTCTCCAACTTATGACATCTATCAAATTGCTTTTATAAAATCCATTTCAGGACATAAGGTAGATATTTAAATAATATCTATAACAAACTTAATATCTATGTTAATAACATTGCTTAAATAAATGAAGTAATAAATTAATGTGAGCCACCACAGCTTAACAAAGAAAAACACTAATTGGCCACTTGCTTCAGTTGACTCACAAGTTTCCGGGGACTCAAACTCTGTTTATATAAATGAGTGACCAGAGTTGATGATCTCTAAAGCCCATGAGAGGGCCTAAATTCTTTGATGTTGAACACATATACATGACTCTTCCTGTTTTCTGGCTGCTTCCTCACAAAGGTGCGCATCTCTGAGAAGCAAATCACAGTGGACAGGATGCCTGAAACATCACCCTTTTGGTTCTCATGTTTGAAGCCAGGCCAATAATAAGTACCCCATTTGGTAGGTGTCCCCTGGACACCTCTCATTCCCTTTTTTGTCACTTGGCCCTGCCAAGTCATCCCAAGTCAGCCTAAATTCTGAGCTTCTCATTTCATTACCTTAATATAGTGACCTTGGATTGTTCAGTTTAATTTAACATTCTACTGAAAGAGACATTCCAAAAGAGATACAGATGGTCTCCTCATACACTCTACGCCTTCGCTGATGTAATCAAATAGTTTGAAGCCAACTTTCTGAGGCCTGCAAATATCTGAGCCAGAACATGTTCTCAAAGCTAAACCTATAGGGATAAAGTAAATTAGATCATGAATTAATAACCCAAGGATAATGTGAGATACCTTCTCAGGAGTTACTTAAAATCAGACTGCAAGATAATGTCCCCAAAGTGGTATCCCAATTCTTGTTCTCCTAAAATTTTTCCATGTTTAGTCTTCATTCCTCTTTTCTCATATTCTTAACCTTTTTCCTCTTAATATTTAACACACATTTCCTTGCCTTCTGTAGAGAATTCTTACCACTGTCAAATATGTTTTCCACGTCCTTATCATTTAAATTTTATACTCACTAGAACTGTTTTGTGACTGGTTTAATGAAAACTGTTATATACAGGGTCCACCACAAATAACACCCCCTTTTTATCACATATCGATAAAAATCTTTTATTACAAAATCATAAGCATGTAATTCTGTAGCATAACAATATCACACTCAAACATAACATAAGACATTTTAGGTAAAATGTTCAAATTAAAACTATAAATTATTTCACCCATGTTATTACCCTACCAACCACACTCAAACAGGTGTTACTTCTGCCAGACCCTGTATTACTATGGGTATAAAATTTAGCTCATTCTATTATTTGGCAAATAAATTCCAGTGTCTTGTATGTGACAGACACTGTGCTAGTTGGGGATTGAGGAGGATAGATTCACAAGAAAGGGACCATTTGATTTTCTGTAGCACTTGTCCCTGAGATTTCTTTTAACATCATTACTGTGAAATAAAACATATCAACAGAAAAGTACATAAAACATGAATGTAACCTTTTCACAAATAAATATAAAGCCAGTGCTCAGAATCCAAAGACTAAAATTGGCTCCCAGTGATCCCCAGCTCCTGATATTCACATTCTTGTGTATATCCTCGAGGGTGGGTTGGACCTAGGAATTTGTTTCCAATGAATATATTATAGCAAAGTGATACAATGTCAGTTATGAAATTAGGTTATAAATGACTATGACTTCCATCTTACTGGTATTCTCTCTCTGGTTCTTTCTGCATGCTTGCTTTGATGGACAGAGCCATCTGAGAGTGGCATCTGACCAAGAGCCACCAAGGAACTGAATGCTGTCAACAATCACTAAATGCGCTTGGAAGAGAGGCCGGCCCCAGCTGAACCCTGAGATGACTGCAGCCCCACTCAACACCTGGATTTCGGCCTGTGAAGGAACCTGAAGCCAAGGACCCAGTCAAGCTGTGTCTGGATTTCTGACCCACATACACTGTGATGTTTTAAGTCACTAAGTTTTGGAATAACTTATTATGCAGCAATAGCCAATAAATACACCTAGTAAACACAAGCAAGTCAAGAAATAGAACATTGGCAGGACCCCCAGAAGCTTCATCTTTGTCCCTTCCCATTACAAATCCCTCTATTCCCACCAGAGATAATCATTTGTACTTGTAATCACAGCCTTGCGCATCTTCATAGTCTTACTATCCATTTATGAATGCATCCCTAAGTGACATGGTTCAGTTGAGTTTTAGAACTTCAGATGATTGCAATATTACTGTATTATTCTTTTAAATCTTGTTTCTTTTGGTCCACATTATATTTGCAAGATAAACCCAAGATACTGTGTATACCTGAGATTTATTTGTTTCCATTGTTTTATAATATATTTCTGTGTGAATAAAACCTAAGTGTTTACCCATCTTACTGTTAATGAGCATTTGGGTTGTTCTCAATTTGGGGCTATTACAACAATGACACTATCAAGATTCATGGCCTTGTGTCTGTATTCTGTAGCACATGCACATACACCTAGCTATTTCTGAAATAGCCAAAGAATGTTCTCATTGGTGTGATAAAATGCCATAAGGCTACCTGTTTCATGAAGGGGCAGTAGCAATGCCAAACTGAATTTAGAGGGAGCAAGGAGACATGGAAGAGAAGGAGAGCAGTGGAGCTATTTATTTATATTTCTGATAATGAAACACTGTATAATTTTTTAAAAACTTTTTTTTATGTTGTTTGTTTTTGTGGATTTTTTAAGTGCTCACTGTTATTAGGCCCCCATATGATAAGCGGTTTCTCCTGTGGCTGGACCACTCCCATCATCAAAGAATTCAAGTCTATGGGAATTTGCTGAATTTATTTATTAATTATGGTCTCGAGACTCAGACAATTTAGGCCAAAGATACAAACAGATATCCTTGAGTCTTTTTATATTTCCACCTACTCTAAGCCTTATGCAGGCATCAGGTTTTGAAACCTGTCTAGAATCAGAAAAGACTGGCTTATCTGTGTTTGTTCATCTTTAATTTCTTTAACTGTAATGAAATAGAAATTTTAGGACACTGTAAAAGAGACCTACCAAAAAGTTTTTAATGTCCTCTTATCCTCTACCAAATATTCCCAAATAATAGGTTCCTTTCTGCTCATTGTCAGTAGTTGGAAAAATGTAGTCCGGGCAATCCAGGTATCTAAACTGGTCCGAGAGAGGAAGATGCTGTAGAAGATTTCAGGGTGCATGAAACATAGCCTGCTGCTCCAGGAAAACTAGGGTGTGCCATCACTGTTTCCTAACCTTACCCATGGCAGAAACCATGTGAGGAATCTCTTCACAGCCTCCTCCAGTGTTTAATCCCATTAGACTTCTTGCAGGTGAATCTCAATAAAGTTTAGACAAAAAGATCTTCTTTTCTGTCAGCACTAATAGGGTAAGGACTAAGGTACTTTAACAAAAAGACCCAAAAGTGTAGTGGCTTAAAAATATACATTTTTTCCTTACTCAGACAAAGATGAGGAGTCTTAGAGAGTAGGGTGGCTCTGATCCAGAAGGTCATTCACAAACATACAGTCCTCTCTTCACACTGCCTTACTGTTCCAGGCCGTTGTGCATTTCTGCACACTTTACGGATGTGCATGCTCTAGCTCACAAGAACTAAAAAGAGAAAAAAATCAAATGCAACAATTTCCTTTTAAACAAGTAAAGCTAAAGTTGGAACACAAGTAATTTTAAGATTTCCATGTTTTACTTAGAGGAGTAAATTACCAAACTTTTAATGAAGAAGTTATATCAATTCTACAATGTCTTCCAGAAAATCAAAGAGGGACATTTCCAAAGTCATTTTGTGAAACTTGCATTACTCTAAAGTCAAAGACAGACAAATATAAGAAAATTCTAGAGCAATATCCCTCATGAATATAGGCACAATAATCCTCAGCAGAATATTAGCAAATCCATAATTTTACATATGTACACACACACACACACACACACACATGGATAACATTATATATATATGTATATGATCACATATGTATATATGACATATATCACATATGGATCACATATGTGTATATATATATATACATATATATATATATATGGATCACATCATAACCAAGTGGGATTCACCTAAGGAAGGTAAGGCTGGTTCAGCATTTAAAAATCAGTCAATATAATCTACTAAGAATAACTGTATTAACATTTCAATAGATGCAAAAAGTATTTGATAAAATTCAACATCCCTTTATGAAAAAAAAATTAGCAAACTAAAAGAAAAAAATACAGAGCGTTTACAAAAACAATCAAATACAGCTAGCACCACACTTATTGGTAAGAGACTAAATAATTTCCACCTAAAATTTGGAAAAAGGCAAGGATGTCCTCTCCCACTGCTGCTATTCAATACCATATTGTAAGTCTACCAAATACAGTAAGATAATAAAGAGAAATTAAAGACATACATATTGGAAAACAAGAGGACCTGAATAGACACTTCCCCAAAGAGGGCATACAAATGGCTAATAGACATATGAAAAAATGCTCAACATCACTAATCATTAGAGAAATTAGAATTAAAACCACAGTGAGATGTCACCTCATACCCATCAGAATGGTTTATCACCCATAAATTAACAAACAAGTGTTGGTAAAGATGTGGAGAAAAGGGAAACTTCAGGCACTGTGGTGGGGATGCAGACTGGTGCAGCCACTGTGGGAAGTGATAAGGCGTTTCCTCAAAAAAATAAAAATGGAACTTCCTTATGACCCAGCAATTCCACTTCTGGAATACATCCTGAAACACTAATTTGAACGAATATATGCACCCCTATGTTCACTGCAGTATTATTTACAATAGAGCAAGATTTGGAAGCAGCCCAAGTGCCCATCAGAAGATGAGTAGATTACAAAGCTGTGGAACATTTATACAATGGAGTACTACTCAGCCGTAAAAAAGAAGGAAATTTTACCTTTTGTGGCAGCATGGATGGACCTGGAAAGTGTTAGTGCTTAGTGAAAATAAGTCAGTCAGAGAAAGATAAGTACCATGATTTCACTTACATGTGGAATCTAATGAACAAAATAAACTAACAAACAAAATAGGAACAGACTCATAGATACAGAGAACGGGCTGACAGCTGTCAGAGGAAAGGGGGGTCAGGGGCTGGGTGAAAAAGGTGTAGCAATTAAGAAAAAGAAACTCACAGACACAGACAACAGCACGGTGATTGCCGGAGGGAAAGGGGTGGGGCCAGGGAGGAGAGGTTAGAGGGGGGATGGTCATGAAAGGAGATTTGACTTGGGTGCTGAATATATAATATAATATACAGATGATATATTATTGAATTGTATACTTGAAACCTATAAAATTTTATTAACTAATGCCACCACAATAAATTCAACTAAAAAAACTGTATTGAAAGACTACATGATTATCCATGTAAAAAATACAAAATATTCTGCAAAATGGTTCCTTAAACAAATAAGTGAGTTTAGTAAGATTGAGGATATCAGGTTAATACACAAAAGTTTATCATATTTCTACATATCAATAATGGAAAATTGGAAGTTGATTTAAAAAAATCCAACATCTAAAACAGCACTCCATAAAAAAGGAGCTTATGTATAAATCTGAAAAATATGTTTGGGATCTTTATGCTGAAAACTACCTAACACTAATAAAAGGAAAGATCATGTTCATAGACTTGAAAATTTGGTATTATTAAGATGTTAATGGTCTCCATTTGGTGTAGAGATCCAATGCAATGGCAATGTAAATCAGCAAAATTTTTGTAGATACTAACAGACTTTAAAATTTATGTTGAAGTCTAAGGAACTCAAATGTCAAAAACAATTTTGAAAAGATGAACAAATTAGTTCATAATATTGTATTCAAGACTTACTGCAAAGCCACAGTAATCAAAATAGTATGGTTTTGGCAAAAGAAGAGACAAATAAATCCATGGGACAAAATAGAATCTAGAGAGACCAACATTATAATAGTCAATTGATTTTTGACCAAGGTACAAAGTTAAGTGGAGAGCGGATACCACTTTCAACAAATGATGCTAGAACAGTTGGACATCTCTTTTCAAAGCAAGAGTTTCAAACTTTGTTTCACTTATTTTACAAAAATTAATTTAAAAATTGATTATAGTCCTAAATGGAATGTTTTAAAATTATAAATCTTTTAGAAGAAATAATGAAATAAAATCTTTGTGACCTTGGGTTAGTCAAAAAAATCTTATATTTGACACCGAAAACATGACCTGTAAACAAAAAATTGACAAATGGACTTTATCAAAATTCAAAGCTTGGCCTGTAAAAGATATTGTTCAGAGAATCATTTTTAAGTCACATATTGGGAGGAAATATTTGCAAATTACAGATCTGAAGAAGGAATTGTTTCAAGGGTTTAAGGGTCAGAAGAGAGGATAATTACAAATAGGCAATGGGAAGGAGGTTTTTAGGATGACGGAGCTATTCTTCATCTTGATTATGGTGGTGGTTACAACCATGTGTATTTGTCAAAATTCACAAACTATACATCAAAAGGAGTGAATTTTTGTAATTTAAAAAATGAAAGAGGAAAAGATTATGTGAATCAACAATGTTTTTAACCGCTAGCACAGCCATATGGACATGTACCTACTGAATAACAACTCTAAATAAGAAAAACATACATGAGGAAAAGAAATTTAAGTAGCCAAATAAACCACGCTTTCAAGGTTTCCATCTTGTTGAGGAAGTGCTCGATTTCTTAACTGGCTTCACTTGTTCTTTGGCACTGTGGCATTTCCGGGAGAAATTCTGGAAACGAAATGAGTTTGTGTCCAGAGAAAGACAAAGAAGGAGCTCAAGAAACATCTCATGGGGTGGTAACCCCCTAAGTAGAGGCAATGGCATTGATAGAAAACCAAGGTTAAACTTTCTAAAGGGTTCACAGTGCCTACGTTGTCTGAAAAAAAAAAACAAAACATCTCTTGTCCTCGAGACATTCAGAGACAGATGGCGTGGCTTTTTACTTTTCGGAGAGGGAAAATGGGAGCTGCGAGGAGAGACGGAACCTCATCTATCTTTTAATATTCAGTCCCTGCCCTTTACACTTGCCCCTCACAGGCCAAAACCCCTGGAGAAATTTGTTCTCAGTAGGCTGGCCTAATCACCTGGGGTGTGAGGTAACTTTTGCAAATGTAGAGGATTAATATTCTGAGAAGTAGCCCTGTGAAATCAATGCAGTGGCTCACAGGGGTTTAATGTTCCTTGTCCAGGAAGCCTGCATTTAGGAAAAACTCTCACAAACCATGCCAGTTTTATCTCGCCCCCTCCCCAGCTCTCCCCACTGCCCAACTTTCCTACACAGCACCCTTCTCTCACCCTTCCCTGAGAGCCCTTCTCGACTTTGGAAATCTGTCCTTGTACACATCAGTGTTCATTTAAATAAATCTATTATCTATCCCAAAGGCATATGCATACTAACAAGTTATCTAATGAGAAATGGCAGATATATGACACCTGTTAAACATCTGAGCTGTTGAGAGAAGTTTAAGAAGTTTGGAAATACGAACTTCTGAAAGTTGGGGGATGCTTATACACAACTCCACACAGACAGTTTTGCTTGAAAATGAGGACAGCCTTGTTGATTCACACTGTTAAGTACTCCTTATTCAACTAGCAGAAAGTTTCAAGCATCAGAGAATTCCCCAGCCATGCAGTAGCTGTTTGGGAAGCAATTTACCAGATGTCTATGAGAGTTAACTCACTCTAGGTCCCTATGCAATCAGGCCCCTAGTTAACAACTTCAGAGCCATTAAAATCTCAGTATTAGTTGTCTGGTGCAATATTCATTATCCAGAAATGATCCCCGCATGACATTAGAGAGAAGAACGATGAACTCCCTGGCACATGGTGATAATCAACTCAAATCTTATCTCCAATTGTACAGCCTCTAAGCGGGAGAAATGGTTCCCCATCATAACTTTGCCATTAATATGTATTTACTGCAATTACTGGTCAGCAGTTCTCTTCCTTAAAAAGAACCATGTCAGAAATCACTCAGCAAATGAGTAAGTACTAAAGATGTTGCAATTCTTTAGAACTTTGAAGAACAGGGATTAGGCTTCCGGAACATTATAGAGCCTGCTCCGCCTCATCTCCTTCCAAGGAGTGAAATAAATAAAGCATAATAGTCACCATCTGGGAAGGAAATTACTAGTAAGACATATGACAAGGACCAGTGTTGGAACGGACTGCATATTTTAATTATGTATACAAGTGACTTGGTTCTGAGAACGAGATTTGCAGATTACATTAAACAGTGGGGGAAGCAGAGCGGAGTAAATAAGGTACCCAAATGCCAAGCGGCAGACAAGGATATGTATTGGTTTGGGTGATATGTGGTCTTAGAAGATGGAAAATGCAGATAAATGTGACTAAATGTTAAATAATGTGCCTGGTAGATAAGAAATATAGAAAGTGAATTTAAGGTTACGGGAATGGTGCTGGCAACATAAGGACTGGGGGAGTGGGAGAAATGCAGGAAGCAAACACAGGCTTGTGACACCCAAAACAAGCTTCCAGGAAAGCCAGGTACATTTCTCTGCAAATTAAAATGGAAGGAAAAATCTACTGCACCGTGTACACAAACATCCACCTAACATCTTCCAAGGAATAAAGGCACTGGCTTCTCCGTCTAATTCACCTATGATCTGCAGGTATCATCTAGCTGGAATGAAAAGGGGGCATGGGGTTATGAGGCCGTTTTTACTTCATTCCAACTCTATCGCTGGCCGGCTAGTCAGTTTTGGTCAAGTCTCCTCGTATCTCTGAGCCTCAGTTTTCTCATCTGTGAAATGATTAAGATAAACTGATAAGATAAGCGATGTCTCTTACATTTATTAAAAGACCTCTTAGCTAGCCTTGATGACAAATGGTCACAGAGAACTCTGTGGTGGTGGCCTCAGGCCACGTCAGTGCCTGGGCATCTTGGGAACTTAACACACATAGGAAACATTTGTGAAATGTTAAATGAGTGCTCAAATTCTTTGTGATATTGAATTTCATGATTCAGTTCATTCCTTGTTGAAATTCCTTTTTTAAAAGAGTCTTTATGATTTCAAATACAGACAGGCCCTCTCTTACAAAGATTTGAATTATGATTTTTCTACTTTGGTGCAAAACAATATACATTTAGTAGAAACCTTACTTTGAATTTGAATTGTTCCCTGGGTTAGGATGTGTGGGAGTTCCCCTGCCATGGTGCTGGGGGGTGGCAGTGAGCCCAGCTCCCCAGAGCTCCCACCCATGCTTCGTGGGGTAAATAACAGGTATGCTGCAGCTTAGTAGGAAGTGCATTTTCAACTTAGGATATTTTCAAGTTATGATGGGTATATGGGGACATAACCTGATTGTAATTTAAGAAGCATCTGTATATATTTTCAAATTGAAATATAAAATTCAAGAAAATAGTTGATTTAACACAATCTGATTTAATTGCCAAGGTGTTTGTTGGCAAAATGCCTCAGAGTTCAGAACTGTTTAAAAGTCATTTGTTGCGAATCCCTGCTTAGAAAGCAAGATGCTTTGCTGCCAGTTTCTAAGGCCTTTACACATTATTTCAATCTTTACAACAGTCTTTCAGTTAAGAATGGTTAACACGCTAAGCATTTTACAGATGAGAATACCAAGACCCAGAGAAATAAAATGACTTCCATGTAAGGTCAAATGGCCATTTCTTAATTAAACAAGTATTTCAGATAAAAACGGCAAGAGTAAGGAGTCTCTAACACAACTGATTGTAGACAGTAGCCTAAATACTACAGATTCATTCTGTGGAGCAGTCGCTAAGGACCTATGAGCTAGGCCCAGGTACTCCGCGTGAGGGTCCTGGCTTCCCCACTTTCTAGTTGGGTGGCTTTAGGGAAGGTACCTAAGTTTTCTAATGTTTAGTTTCCAGGTCCATAAAGTGGCAACGATCGTAATACCTACTTCATAACATTGCTGTAAATATGAAATGAGGTCGCACATTTAAAGTAACTGTCATATAGAAAGTATTCAGTGAATCCACACCATGAAGTGTGCAGGACACACCTGAAAAATAAATTAAGACAGGCCTAATCTATACATTTAACATATGCAAAATGAGATGCAAAAGAGAAATATTTTTGTAGAGTTTTAATACATAATATAAAGGTAAAAGAACAGCAAGATATGTAACTCTGTATCCAAAAATTCCAACAATATAAATGTTGGATGGAAAGATTAGAAAGATAACTCCAAAGTATTTGTAATATTCATTCCCCTTATGGAGAAATTATCGATGATATGTTAATGAATATTGATTTACTCTTTCAGTGGTCTTACCAGAAAAAGATGAGCCTTCCCGGTAAATCATCTCATTTACTTAACTAATGGAAATACTGTATATTACCGCAATTTCATTTGCCTCACACTTCAACAGTAAGAATGAGAAGACTAGCATGGCCATGGTGAAGAGAAGTGTGTGCTTAATCAGTGCACTCTGCGAAGCGCTCAGTATAACAAGAACATCTCGCTCAAGGAGGTTCTTTATTAGCTTGTGTCTTATCAATATTTCTGTTATCACTGGATACATAAAAACAGGAAATACAGGCTTGGAAACTGAAACATGGCTTTAAAAACACATTAGAGGGTTTCTTCAGTTTATAATTAAAAGGACACAGGCCCAGAGAAGTTATGTGACAGGACAAGGCCCAGCAGGTGGCTAAAGGCGCAGCCTCATCAAAGTCCAAGTCTTGTGATTTGTTGGGCCCTGAATTTCCCCAAGCACCCTAACGTCTAAGTGGAAGTGCATTGATGTATGGAGCAAAAATTACTTATTATCATGATATAATAAGTAACTATATCACTTATTATATACGATAATATATAATTAATATTATATATTAATGTATCATTTTATATATTAATGGGGGGAAAGACATAGGTTCCAGTATACGTACCAAAAACAAGGTATGTAAATCCAAAATAGTTTTTTTCATAAATCATCAAAGTTGCTTTGCCATTTTGTTCAAATGAGAACAATATTCAAAACAAACAAAAAATTAACCAAAAAACCCAAATGCCTTATAATGTGGTGCTTGCACAGGTGACAATCGCATTCTTATCTTTGAAGGTCACAAATATCCACAGTGCTATTCCATCACCAAGAAACAGTAATGGAAACAACATAAATATTGTTTTACATAACAATTATAATTTTCTGAAGGGCCAAGTAATATGACTTGCACAATCTCAGAGATTTTTTTTTTAATTACAAAGGCAAGAACTCCAAATCTCATTTTCATGAGCTCTTCAAATTATAAAACGTAGGCTCATAGACACACAGACAAGCCAATGCGGGCAGAATAATTAAGATGATAACTATAAAGAGGTAGGAAGGAAATGGGGCTTCTAGCAGGGAGGACTAATAGAGTAATTATGAAAAAAATAGACACAGTGCCTTGAAAGGGAGAGGAAAAGGACTGAGACCTAATGGCTTCATTCTCTAAAGAATAAAACAATCTTCCTGTAGGTCTGATCTGCAGAGTCCACTCCCCCACTATAGACGGCTGCGGTGCTGGGAGAAAAGGTATACCTTGCTTTGAAGGAGCAACTCCAGTTCTGAAATCTGAGCAGCAATTAAGAATTAATAGCTTCTAGGAAGGTCATTTTGGCATCTTGCTTGTCTTCCCAAGAGGAACCTATCCTCGCAGCTTCTAAATTCTCTACCCAAGGCTGCAGTTCAATCTTAGAAACAGAGATCTGAGCACTGACAGTCACATCAATTACACCGAAAGTGAGCAAGTACTGTTCCACCTTGGTAACGAGCTGCATAAGTACAGCTGATGTGGTCACCCAGCAATTCACCTCTTCATCAGAGAACATGAAAATCTTAAAGAATGAAGGACATAAGTTAGAAGATGACAAGGAATAATAACTGCAGGCTATGTGGGTTTTATAACTGGGCAGCATCAGTAAAAAGTTGAAAGAAATAGACCTGCGAAAGTATTAGACACACTTAAAAAAAATCTGTAATTACCTTTCATGGAAGATTGTTAAAGGCAAAAACCAGGACCATTTACAAAGCAATTAGGTGTTATCCTGGGGAAAACATAACATTAAAAAGAAGATTACAGTCAATTGTTCAAAGCCTTCTTGTGTGCCCTGTAGGTCCTGTGCTTGAAATGTGCAATTGAAGAGTTGACCTACTACGGATCTCTGCTGAGGGTCCCGGAGCCAAGGAGCTGATGGCAGAGGATAGCTTCATTACAGTCTGATAATAGCCCAACTCCGCTACTTATTACAGACCTGAGGTGCCCCCAAACATAATTGGGTAGCCTCCCCCCCTTCCGAATTCCAACAGCATTGCCAGTCATTGACAAATGACAGAGGACAAATTCAGCATTACACGGAAACTCCAAGGACACATAAATAAGTTGAGGAGAGTTGATTCTAAAATATGAAGGGCGAGGGAATGTAAAGGAAAAAAAGACATGAACAGCAGAGATTTTTCTCTGACTGCACTAACCTTGCAATCACCCATTCTGTTTTCCTTAGGGTACTCTTCTTTATCAGCCGAAGCCTCTCATTCCATAGTTTTCTCACATTTGAGCCATTAAGTAAAAATCAGGGTCAGAATGCTTGCTGACATGGCTCCCTGGGACTTTTCAACAAGACACTCCAGCCATGAATTCCACCCTTCCAACAAGGGCACTGTGCTTGGTGTCTCACTCCCTGGAGTACGTGTTGGCGTCGTTCGCTCTGTCGTCTGCCCCTATTTCCAAGTTCCCCAGTTTCCCTGAATTGCTGTTTTCTCCTCTCTGCTTTATCTTCTACTGATCTGAGTCAGCATGTGCTGCCGTTTTCCAAGAAATAAAGTATCTGTATTCTATGTACATTTGTTCTGAGCATGGAGCCCAAGTGAAACTCTGTCGGTTCGTACATTTTTAAGGTTACTACCAGCTCCACCGTTGGGAGGCGTATCCATTTGCACTATCATGGCTAATACAAATGGAAACTAAGGAATCTACAAAAGTAAACAAATGAACAAACAGAACACAAACTCTTAGATAACAGAGAATTTTCTGATGGTTCCCAGAGGGAGGGAGGTCAGGGGTGGGTGAAAAAGTTGAAAGGGTTAAGATGTTCAAATTGCCAGTTCTAAAAACAGTCAGGGATGTGAAGTACAGCATAGGGAATATAATCGATATTATTGTAATAACTATGTATAGGGTCAGATGGGTACTAGACTTATTGGAATTAATTTATTTGTAAGTTATATAAATGCCCAATCACTACATTGTATACCTGAAACTAACATAATATTATATGTCAGCCATAACTGAAAAATTTAAAAATATATTTAAAAAAAAACAAATGCAGTACCAGAATGCAGTTGTTCACTTTAGGTTATGGCTGGGAGGATCAGAGCGTAGGGGGAATATAATAGATTTGTCAGCACAAGTTTTATTAGTAGCTTCAGCAAGCCATGATTACTCAATAACTAGGAGCTTTCTAGCGCAACGATGAAGGACTACTATCAGGTCACTTTGATTTGAAATCAAGCTCTCTTTACTAGCTATGTGACCATCAGCAACTTATTTAACTTCTTCAAGTCCCAGTTTTCCAACTTGAAAATGGCCAATATAACAGTATGTTGTAATAATGATTAAATGAGATAATCTGATATTAGCTCATCATGAAGAACTGAACAATGTTAGCTATTAGGAAAGTGAGAAAATGAGCAGAATTAAAGTTCATTTTTCCTAAGTGATAGCCTAGAAAATTGGTGGAAGTTTGATATATTTAAACTTCCAGAGCAAAGATTCTCAAACTTTGGTATGCATCAGAATCATCTGAAGAGCTTGTTAAAACTCTAATTGCTAGAACTCAGCCCCAGAGAGCCTGATTCAGCGGCTGTGGGGTGGGGCCTGAGAATGTGCATTTCTAATGAGTTCCCAGATAATGAGGATGCTACTAATGTAGTGACTAGTTGTTGAGGAACCCTGCTCTAGGAAAATGGGAAATCTAATTAACTCTTGGCCACCTATCACATGTCAGCCTCTCTACTCCTATGACAGTTAGTTCATTGAAAGACATTGATCTTGCTCTCCAGTTATAAAAGCCATTTTTCTAAGACAGTCACAAATATCGCCATTCAGTCTTAGAGTTCAGCTAGTATTATGATAGTCTCCTGGGCAAGAAAATTGTTAGGACTCACGTACCTATGATTTGAATCAATCTTGGTCAATCACTATACTTAATAAACAGATTTTTTTTGTTGTCTTTTTAGCATGCTTTGGAGGTTAAATAATATACTCTACCCTACCCTCTAAGATTTATATGTCAAAGGATTTGTCCTATCTAACCGAAATGGAACACAGACTGGGGTGGGGGGTGATAGTTAATAGGTCGGGAAATCAAGTTTATAATAAAAGTATTATTTTTCAACCTTCTCTATTTGGCATTAATCCAAATTTAGATATCAGTAACCAGTCATAAGTTATTAATGAAATTCTAATGAGAATTTTGTAATTTATATTAACTACTCTCGGATCGTTATCAGAACTTTAAAAAATATAAACTCTGTCATAAAATAGCACCACAAAGCTATAAGTTTAAATCTCTATTTAAAAATTTTTATGAGCACTTTGTGGAATTTTATTAAAGAAAAAGGAAAGTTTGTTTAAAATGGAAATGGGATAAAGGACTCCTTTAAACCCTTGAAACTCCATGTTCAAGATGAAAAATGAGGACATTTCTATCCACTTTCATTTAAAATATTATTCAGAATATAATTTTTGAAGTCAGTCAAGTCAATAAATGCTACACAAAAGCCTTGTATGAACCAGGTGACCTCATTAATGCCAGCTTCACAGTTTAATAACATTTCATCATATTGAATGTGAAGGTGTAAAGTACAAATTAAACACGGCAATAGGAGTGTGCAATTTCATTTTGTCTTGTTAGAATGCATCTCTTGACTATAGTTAATTTGACCTTCATAGCAATGACCAAGTGAAACAAGTTTTAAAATAAATGTGTAATAATCCTTTACTTGGTGAATTTTAATGCCTTCTGCTTTCAAATCATGAAAGAGTGGCTTTTAGAGCAAAAATTCTTACAAAACGCTTTAGTTTTACTATTACTCAAGTAATAAATCAACTGCATGTTCCTACTAACTCTTGGTACCTAAACCAACTGGATTTCCCCATTCTTCCTGAATCTTTAACTAACCAAGAACATATTCAAAGAGCTGCAGTCTCACAAAAGAAAAAACAAAAAACACCACATGTGACTTAAGAGGAAAGCATTCCATCTCCATTTTGCTTCATTTCAAACAAATTTGTTTGATTGTTTGAGATATTTTTAAAAAACAGAAATAAATGAGATTTTGAGAGGAAGGTTTTTGTTGGTAGTAGTTGGAATATTTTTCTTTAACCAAAGGACAAATCAGAGCTCCATTTTGCCTTTAAAAACTGCACGATAGCCATTCTTCTATACTGTAAAATAAAGCCTAATTTTCATGACATTAGCTGATTGGCCAGATTATCCCATTTAGCTTTTTGGATACAAACATTTTCTAAAAGTTGAGACTGCTGAGATGATAAGGAATAAAATGTGATGATGAAGTTTTGTTGATAGCATAAAAATTCTATGTACAATTGATGACTGTTCACCAGCAGTTATGGGAGTCAGGTTCCCTTGCAGACAGAGCTACTCTCCATTCTATGTAATTATTGAACTCCAAGCCCCTTATTGTTAATGTCATTAATTGAGCTGCTTCTACCTGTGAGCCACTGTGCTGGAGATACAAGCAAACAAACATTGCTCACCCCATCCTTACCTTCCACAATTCTGCCCCCACCTAGGAGATTTGTAATCTTCTAGGAGAGAAAAGTTATTTGCACAGCCTGTTCTTCTTCTCCTTTGTTGTCTGTCTTTGGCTGGTACCCTGGACTTCAGCACACTGAATTTATTTTAGGTCCTTAAATGCATCATGTTCTCCCCTATCCCAGAACCTGAGCATGTGCTCTTCTCTCTCACTTGGAATGCTCTCTGTTTTTACCATGGTACATATTACTTATTCCTCAGATGTCGGAGCAAACATTGCTTTGTCAGGGAAGCCATCCCTAACTCCCCGTTATATGTCCTCAGAGCTCTAAGATTCTTCCTTTATAGCATGTAACACAGCTGATAACCATATATTAGTAGAAATATTTGATCCATGTTCATATTCTCTATTTGTCAACAACGTCACATGTTCTTGATTGCTTTCTATGTGCCATGTACTGTGTTGGGAATATATCAGGAAACATAAAGTCCCTATCCTCCTGGAACTGCCTTATAGTATTGGAGAGGCATATTCATCAAATAAAGATCATGATAAATGCTATCAGACAGATAGTCAAGCTTTTGTAATTGAGAAGAGCCTGAGTAATACAATAGAGTCAGGGTGGCTGATGCATCAGGGATGAGATGGGATGCAGACAGTGTATTCTGGGCACAGGCAAAGGCCAATGGGAAAGGCCTTAAGGCTGGAAGAGCTTCTGCTGGAGAAGCTGTCAGAGAAGGCAGCAGGACTGGGATTTAGTGAGCAGCAGGGGAGGACTAAGAAATGAGCATGGAGTGGTAAATTAGGCAATAGATCCTATAAGTCCCCGTCCATCGGCAAGAGTTTTTTGTTGTTTTTTTTAACTCTGAACCAACTAAAAGAGTGAAAGTTTAGTACAATCAGGTAAGTAGTAGCACAAAAAGAAAGCAAGTAATTCTGCTGAAAGAGAAAGAGTGGTAAGGTGCAAAGAGCATCAGGAGTAATTTTGAGCCAAGCCTTAAAGAAAGTTTCTAAGAAAAAAAAAAGGTTATTAAGTCTATGCACATGGTCATTGCAATGGGAGATTTCACAGAAAATTACATTGAGGAACTAAGGTCCTTTTACAAACAAACAAATCCTCTCCACGGCCACCAAAATGCTCTAATGATATCAAAGCCTGCTTATAGCATAAAAAAATATTTACGGTCAGCCCAAGTCAGAAAGGTGTGTTCAGTTGTCTAGATCAAGGAATGGTCAGCCAAGTGCTCAAGACACTGAACTACTACATACATCACTACATAAAGTCAGAACAAGGGTGATGTCCCAAAGGGGAAATCCCTCGGCCAGGACATGGAGACAGAGGTGAAACACACAAGTCGCTGAATGTTTGCTTCTGGAGCCCTTCACCCAAGAAACATCAGGAAACTCATGCTTTCCCTCACCACAGAGAAGTGGGGTGTCCCAACAGGAAATGGAAAAAACTCACAATTATCATCAGGTGATGTAATTATAAAAGACCACCCAACTATTGGGACCGCAAACAAAAATCTACCCTTTTCTGACCTGTCCCCTTCCACAACCCAGACTGCACTCAGAAAATCTGCATTTCCTTTCGAGTAGGTTATTGCTTACAGGTAAGATTAGCACACTTTGTCTGGAAGTAAATTAAGCCACTAAGCTATAAACTCTGCAACAGTAGGGACCACCTGACTTGTTCACTAGGATGGCACAGTGTTTGGTTCACAGCAGGTGCTCAATTAGTATATGTTGAATAAAATACTATGCACATGATAAAAGTCACTGACAATCCCCTCCCAAATAAGCATAAATAATGCATACCATAGCAGATGAGGGAGAGAAATATTACTTCCCACTCGGATGTTCAGAAAGGCAAGCCAGAGTGAAAGGGATTTGTGCTAGATGTTGAAGGATCATGATGATGATAATGCTGTACACCAGGCACTGTCCTAAGCACTTGCATTATTAACTTATTAATCCTTATAACAATCCTTTGTGATAATACCTATTATTATCACAATTTTACACATGAAGAAACTAAGAGACAGATTAGATATGCTTTTGATAAATAGAGAGAGGAGAGTACATTAAGAACAAGAGAAATGGTAAATTCTAAATTAAAATGCAAATTACCTCACTCATCATTGTCTAGTCACCTCCTTCACACAGACATAGAGACAAAGTAAATAAAAAATGGTCTTCTGAAGAACATCATAGAACCTATTTACTAAATGGCTTAAACTCCAATGGATTCACTTTTTTCTAAAAGGATAATCAAATTGAAACATTATTTTATTTTTCCATTGGATGTTATCTTTTTTTCTGTATTTTTCCATTATCATTTAGTTCCATTATACCCCCCTCTCACCAGCAATCACCACGAGGTTGTCCATGAGTCCTTTTCTCTTATTTGCAAAATCCCCCCATCCCCTACATTCCCCCATCCCTCAGCTGTCATCTGTTCTCTATGAGTCCGTCTGTCTTTTGCTTGTCAGTTCAGTTTGTTCATTAGATTGCATGTATGAGAGAAATCATATGGTATTTGTCTTTCTCTGACTGAATTATTTCACTTAGCATAATGTCTTCCAGGTCTATCATTACTGTCACAAAGAGTAAAACTTTATTTTTCTATTTTTACGGCTCAGTAGTATTCTAAGTAGTAGTATTGTGTAAGTGTCCCATAGTTGTTTTATATACTCATTTACTGATGGACTCAGGCTGCTTCTATATCTTAGCAACTATAAATAACACTACAATGAACATAGGGGTTCTTATGTTCTCTTGAATTAGTGTTTTGGGTTCTTCAGATATATTCCCAGAAGTGGGATCACTGGGTCAAAAGGCACATCCATTTTTAATTTTATGAGGTATCTCTATACTGCTTTCACAATGGCTGCGCCAGCCTGCATTCACACCAAATAGTGCATAAAGGTTCCCTTTTCTCCACATCCTCACTAACACTTGTTATTTGTTGACTTATTAATGATAGCCATTCTGACAGGTATAGGTGATATCTCATTGGGATTTTGATTTGCATTTCTCAAATGGTTTTATTTTTATCCAATAGCAGGCTTTAAAAATATTTGGATTTCAGAAGGCACTTCAACAATTCCCTTAGTTTTCAGCTCATTTTAATAATTTCTTTCTAAGCCAAACAAAATAAAATCTCGCATCCAGCCCATAGCTTTTCTTTTGGGTGGGGTGGAGGATCTGGGCAGTGAGATAAAGTGTGAAAGGAAAAGAAAAAGAATGATATTTGTAGAACAAAGGGACAGCTGACAGACTGGAAAGAGCATAGGATTGTGATCTTAGAGACTGAGTGCTAAGCCCACCTTCCTCTTGTACTAAATGTGGAGAAGCTCTTTAAATTCTTAGTTTGTTCTTCCCTATGAAGGGACTGGATTAGGTCTTTACATTCATGCTCATTAACTCCTTTTTCTAATTTAATCTTTATTGTATTTTTTCATTGCCATTTAGTCCCCTTATGCCTCCCTCCCCCCAGCAATCACCACACTGTTGTCCATGTCCATGACTCTTTTTTCTGTTTTGCTAAATCCCTGCACCTCCTAACCTCCCTCCCCCCATCCCCCATGCTCTGTCATCTGCTCTCCATCTATACATCTATCCAGAGGCAGATTAAAGTTGGTTGAGGCCCTGGGTGCAGAAGAAAATATTGGGTCCCTTAAAAAAAAGAGACAAGGAAAATAAAAATACATGCCTTCAGAAGTCGGGGCCCAGGGTGCACGCCCAGTGCGCCTGCCATTAAATCCGCCTCTGCATCTGTCTCAGTTTTGCCTGTTAGTTCAGTTTGTTCTTTAGATTTCACATATGAGTGAAATCATATGGTATTTGAATTTCTCTGACTGGCTTATTTCACTTAGCATAATGTCCTCCAGGTCCAACCATACTGTTGCAAAGGGTAAAACTTCCTTCTATTTTATGGCTGAGTAGTATTCCATTGTGTAAATGTCCCACAGTTGTTTCATTCACTCATCTATTGATAGATACTTGGTCTGCTTCCATACCTTGGCAATTGTAAATAACACTATAATGAACATAGGGTTGCTTATGTTCTTTTGAATTAGTGCTTTAGATTCCTTTGGATATATTCCCAGAGGTGGTATAGCTAGATCAAAAGGTAGTTCCATTTTTAATTTTACAATGTATCTCTATATTGTTTTCCACAGTGCCTGCAAAAGTCTGTCTTTCTACCAACAGTGCAATCTATAGATTCAATGCAATTCCTATCAACATTCCAATAACATATTTCATAGAACTAGAACAAATATTTCAAAAATTTATGTGGAACCACAAAAGGCCCTGAATAGCAACAGTGATCCTGAGAAAGAAGTACGAAGTTGGAGGAATCATGCTACTTAATATCAAACTATACTGTAAGACCATAGCAATCCAAACAGCCTGGTACTGACATAGAAACAGACACATAGATCAATGGAACAGAATAGAGAGACCAGAAATAAACCCATGCCTTTATAGCCAATTAGTATTTGACAGAGGAAGCAAGCACATACAGTGGGCTAAAGATAGGTTATTCAATAAATGGTGTTGGGAAAATTGGACAGATACATGCAGAAAAATGAAACTAGACCTCCCTCTTACACCACACATGAGAATAAATTCAAAATCGATCAAAGACTTAAATGTTAGACCCACAACAATAAAAACTGCAGCAGAAAACATAGGCAATAAAATCTTGAACACTGCTTGTAGGAACATTTTATTAGATATATCTCGCCAGGCAAGGGAAACAAAAGAGAAAATAAACAAATGGGACTACATCATACCAAAAAGTTTTTGCACAGCAAAAGAAAACATCAACAAAATAAAAAGAAAACCCACAGAATGGGAGAACATATTTGCCAGTACATCTGATAAGGGGTTAATATCTAAACTTTATAAAATACTTACAAAATCAACACCAGGAAAAACAAATAACCTAGTTAAAAAATGGGCAAAGACCTGAATAGGCACTTCTCCAAGGAGGACATACGGATGTACGGATGGCCAACAGACATATGAAAAGATGCTCATCACTAACCATCAGAGAAATGCAAATTACCACAACAATGAGATATCACCTCACACCTGTCAGAATGGCTATCATCAATAAATCAACAAACAACAAGTGCTGGCGAGGAAGTGGAGAAAGGTGAACTCGCTTGTTTACTCGTATAATTTCTTGGTGGACAGGGAAGAAGAATACCCATGTCATCCAGGAGTAGAAACCAAAGGTTTTTCTTACTGATTTGCCTTTTGAAATTTTACCTTTTGTAACAGCATGGATGGACCTGAAGAACATTATGCTAAGTGAAATAAGCCAGTCAGAGAAATTCAAACACCATATGATTTCACTCACATGTGGAGTCTAATAAACAAAGTGAGCTAACATGCAAAATAGAGACAGATTCATGGATAGAAAGCAGGGTGACAGCTAGCGGGGGCAGGGTAGTTTAGGGAGTGGAGAGGTCAAACAAAAAGGGGAAAGACTCATGGACATGGAAAACAGCGCGGTGATTGCAGGGTGGAGGGGGGTATAAGGAGATTAAATGGTAATGAAATATACTATAAATTTTTTTTTAAATCAGGATAATTTCATCTCAAGATCCTTAAGTAATTATATCTGCCAAAGACCATATTTGCAAAAATGGTCACATCCTGATTTTCTGTGTAGTCACGAATTTTGGGAGAACACAATTCAACCCACTGAAGATGACATTCTTGCTCCATGCTTTACAAGTGCAGAGTTTCTCGAGGCTCCTAAAGACAACAGAGAGTGATGTGTTTGGGTCTAGAATGATAATGTAGCACTGTCTACTGTATGGTTAACTGAGACTATGCAGACCTTTCTCTGTCTACTGCATAATGGCTTTTGAAATGTTTCTTTGAAAGAAAATCTCCTGCACGAATATAGCTCTTCATATAGTTTATCTTTATCAATAAAACCTCAGGAAACTGAAACCATAAAGAAATCTCCAAAAAGCACTATCAGGCTGAATGAAATCCACAAAGGTTTTAAAGGTTTTAAAACAAGAATACAGCCGGGGGTTTGTGCCCTCACCATTCACAAGGCTTTTGGCCTTCCGGAAAAAGATGCCCAGTACAAACGGACTGAACGTGAATGTACATAACTGCTGGCTTACAATAGTGGAAATCACAAATACTTATTGCGGCTTTCAGTTGGGTGGGCTTTTCTTTTTTAATGTGGCTCAGTTTTTTCTATAGTTGGTGATTGGAGAAATACCTTTTGTTTAGCTTAGCACAGTAAGAAGGGCCCCAGTGTCTCATCATAATGGGAAGTGAACAGATGGAGCCCCAGGTGGCACAGGCCTGAAGGTCTTTCCCTCATATAAAACTTAGGGCTTCACTGTTACACAATATCAGTGAAGGTTAAGTGTTAGCTTAAAAAAAGCAAGGTCAAATTCTGCAGTTCTTTCTCAGGCAATAATCCCTGATGTTCCATTATTCTCTTTGTTCCTTACAATGGGATGGAGGCTCCCTTTATAAAGCTTTACAGGAGAACAAAATGGTAAATGATACTAAAATCCCTGGATTACACTTAGAAACCTGATGGGACTCTGTGAACCTTCTTCCTGTCTAATTCTATGGCTTTAAGCACAAGGAAATTTGGGAAAGATCCCAATAAAATAGATATTAATAAAGTAAATGTTACCTTTATTTGCTACAGTTTTTGTACTATTTCATTAAGTTGGATTAAAGAGTATATTCACTATTGAAGAGTCGGGACTTTGAAGCTCTGTTACTTTACTACTTTCTCTTTATTACCAAAATCCCCAAAACTAATTCTTTACAAAATATGGGGTGGGCAAAAGTAGGATTACAGTTGTTCTTAGTAAATAATACAATAATTAATAATGATTAATATAAGAATAAACTCTATTTCATGTAATCACAACTGTAAACCTACTTTTGCCCAACCTGCAATAACCATTTTTATATCTGAAATGCAGAAAAACTTTTAACCTCTATACTAATGTGCAGTGCTTTGCACATACTAAGCAAGCCATAAAAAATTAGTTGAAATAAAACAAGACAGAGATAGAAACCACCCTTCAGAAATTAACTGATCAGATATTGGAATAAAGTTGACAAAAAGAAGTCCCATCATTTATCCTGGATGGGGAGAGTTCTAACTGTTGTTGCAGGAATAGTCCTTTTCTCTTATGAAACTCTTGTCACACAGGTATATCTTTAGAAAAGGAAGGAAGAATTGTTCAGACCCTGGAATTTTATAAATTATAGCCAAGAAATAAAATAAAATAAAATAAAATAATAAAATAAAATAAAATAAAAATAAGACAACACTAATCTATTTCACTTCAAAGCTGCCCACTTTCAAGCCACCTCATACGTGTTAAATTTTTAGTGTTATGATATATCATCCTTTGGCCTCCAAGGAAATTTGAACAACTGCACTGAGCAATCAATAAAAATTATTTTCTTTTTCACAACACCCAAGAGCTATTTTCTAACTTTGTTTTGAGTACTCAAAGTAAGCTTTTTACACCTCCTTTGATATGTACTTCTATAAAGAAACAACTGTTCTGATAATCCTGGATTATAGGATTATTGGAAAACTCATGCTGAGGTACATGCAGGCTTGAGAAGAGATGGCATTTAGAAGAGAACTGGAGCCATATTCCAGTGAAGATAACAGGATACCAGTTCAAGGAAACCAGTACAAGAGTGTTAAATGTGTAAATTTAATCATTTTTCTAAATGACTTAGAGTTGCAGTTCTGGCTTTAAAAGACCCGGATGCCGACATGCACTGGAACTGTGATGGGAAGTGGACTAGTAGAAAATGATATATATTTTTTTCTTATTTCTTTTTTTAAATTTTTTTTATTGTTGTTCAAGTATAGCTTTGTCCGTTTACCCCCACCACTTGCCCCTCCCCCCACCCTCGACCCCACCCCCGCTTGATTTTGTCCATGAATCCCCCATATATGTTCCTTGACCACCCTTCCCATTCCCCCTCCATCTTCCCCTCCACCCTCTCCTCTGTTCACTGTCAGTTTGTTTGTCACTTCAATGTGTCCAGTTACATTTAACTTGTTTGTTTGTTCTGTTGATTAATCTCCACTTCTATGTGAAATCATATGGTATTTGTCTTTTACCGCATGGCTTATTTCACTTAGCATAATGCTCTCCAGGTCCGTCCATGCTGTTG